>NQII01008845.1:17575-62728 GCA_002778355.1 Clitarchus hookeri
CACATGCAGCATTGAAGGATGCTGTTGACCGACCGGTAGTGGTCCAGGTGCCTGGTCTCACACTCTGCTTGCCCGCTCTGCGCGAACTTGTCGGTTGCCTGCGCCCTAAGGACTTCGCACCCTACTTCATCGAAGGCTCGACCTGAGTTAACTTGTGCCATCGTGCTCGATGCCTCCAGTGACTGGCTTGAGGACTGGTTGACTTGCTCACTACTACAAAAGGATGGGGGGAGGATGTCACCCCAGGTGGTGTCATTGCATGCCTGACGGTCAAGTTTCAGGTGGCAGAACAACTCATCCGCTAGCTCGTTATACTTTTCAGGAATGCGCTCAACGATAAAGTTCAGTGATTGTACAGCCGGGGCCCGTTGTATGAACTTGGACTTCCGGCTCGGCACCATCTCCAACCAGAGCAAGCATCTCAAACCAGAGCAAGGACTGATTGTCCGTCCTCGCGACGAGCTCATTGCCCTCCAGGTGGTGGTGGTAGCACTTCAGCGTCCATACGACCGTGAGGTACTCGCGCTCATTAGTGTCCTGTCTCTCAGCATTCCCAAATTTTGTTCTCACATAGTCAACAGTGAGGCGTTCACCCTGATAATCCTACTGGTACAACAGAGTGCCCAAATCATCTTGGCTTGCATCTGTTTGCACATAGAAGTGGCAGGAGCAGCCGGGGTTGGAACGTATGTGGCATTCGCAGAACTTACGTTCTAGTTCGTTGAAAGCTTGTTGGGCCACATCCAACCCAGTGGTACCGGTACTTGGGTGATAGTAAGTAGGCCGATGAGGGGCGTCACGATCGTGGCAAAGTCTGGGATGTAGTTGCGAAGCCAGTTCACTAGCCATACGAACCACTGTAGCCTGAGGTGTGGACTTCCCATCAATCAGCAGCAACTACTCTGGAAATAATCGGTTTCCCTGCGCTTGCATTGTGTACCTCAAGTATAGAAGTTCGGTCATGCCAACATAGCATTTATGGATGGGAGGAGTGCAGTTGAGGCAGTGGGTATTAAGTCACTTGATCACTAACGTGAGGTGGTGGGCATGCTCCTCCCACGACTGAGACCATATCACTACGTCGTCGAGGTACGTGGTGGTGAGTTGGCCGATGTGCCGTCCACCACGTGCATTATGAGTGCTTGGAAGGCCTGCCCCAACCCTGCCAGAGTGTCCAAGATGTTCAGCAATGGTGGGGGTATGTTCACAGTTAGCTTGCTCACGGGCTTGAAATTGACACAGAACCTGAATCTACCGTCATTCTTATCCACCATAACTACTTGACAGTTTTACAGGCTCTTGCGAGGCTAAATTACTCCGTTCCTAAGTATATCTGTAACCTTGTCCAGGATGCCTGCCATGTGGGGCTGTCACAGTTATTTCGTCTCACAAAAACTGGGGTGTCTGTCATGGTCGGGATTTCGTGCTGAGTGATGGTGGTCTGCTGCAATGAGTCTGACACCACAAACATATCAGGGTGTTGGTTCAGCACAGATTGAAACACTGATATGTGCTCGGGTGGGACCCCGTAATTAAATTTGTTCAGTGACACAGGCCCCTGGGGGGAGGGGGGTCTTGATACCAAATGCAGTATGTCGGCCAGCAGTGCCGACATGGCGTCGCTCCTTGCTTTCCTCGGTGTTGGTGTCTTGTTCGCACAGCCACGGCTAACTCAGGATGATGTTCTCCCGCAGCCCTTCTACCGCAAGGGCAGTGATAGTGGTGGACAGGTCTCGTTTCTGTACGGTGATGGTGGTTCGCCCCTGGATCCCTGACGACAGGCCCCTGGTGGCGAGGTGGAGCAATCTTTGTTCTGCTGTCAGCTGGTGGGCGGCGAAGTTGTGCATCGCCACCATGTTCACCAGGGCAACCCTTGGTTATCCATTGACATCCACCGGGATGAGCAGCAGGCTTACGTTACTCTCTGAGATGTGACCCAGGATGGGGGTGTTGTCGGCACCTGCATCGTCATGGAAGAAAGGTTGCTCGTTGTCTCAGAGGGGGTGCAGCCGAGAATACCTGGCTCCCCCTAGCACCTCCACCTGGAAGTTGTGGCAGCGGCGGCTGGAATGGCAGCGGCATGAAGTACCTAATGACGGCCAGGGCGTCCTCGAGGTTGACCCCGGTGGGGCACTCCTGGGTGGGGGCAGGGTAAACGTGGTGCAGCACCTCTAGGTCACGCTCCACTGTGGTCACCTGATGGATGAAGCCTTCTCTGCCCTGGTATGTCAACTCACGGAGACCTTGGTGGAGGTAAGAGCTCGATAATCAGTTCCGAGGGCAGCCTCTTCCCCTTCGCCCTCTTGCAGATGCTGAAAGAGGTGCACCTTCTGTCTGATGAACCCTTCCGCGCACCTGGCCTTCACGTCATTGAAGCGGTATTATATTGTCTGCATAAACTCCGACCACTGCACATAAAACACGCCAGTACGGGACCACCAGTCTCTGGCACTATCGCGGAACTGACTCACTGCACTGCTTGACCACTCTTCCATCAGTATGCCATGCTTGGACATCTTGTCCTCACGCTGTCTCACGAACTCCGCC
This sequence comes from Clitarchus hookeri, assembly GCA_002778355.1. Taxonomy (NCBI): domain Eukaryota; kingdom Metazoa; phylum Arthropoda; class Insecta; order Phasmatodea; family Phasmatidae; genus Clitarchus; species Clitarchus hookeri. The sequence goes on from NQII01008845.1 coordinate 20,123, forward strand.
GAGCTTCCCACGGTTGGCCTGCAAATGTTGGCAATGGGAAACACGATGTCTGGCCCTAAACCTATGCAGTACAAGCAGCAAGTTTGATATTGGTAATGTTATGTCTAGATTAGTGCGTTGTGCTAATCAGGTTTCACAAGCAAGGAACCTGCTAGTATTGTAGTAACCTGAAGTCATCTCAACTGAATTTGGCAAGTGGGTATTGATCCACACTTAGTAAATGTTTTATGACAATAAAGACAAAATCAACAATTTTTAATGATGAAATTTTCATTAAAATAAACCAATAAAAATCGTGGCTCTTTATATCAGACAGCGACAAGAGATAGTTCAACTCAGTGTGTACTTTGTAATAGCTTCCACTGCAGTACTAAATTTACACCGCACTCTTGCTTAATAGTTTCACACCCACATATGATATGCTGTATATTATGTGAATGCCCTACAGTACTGGACCCTAGACTATCTCCTGATTGGTCTTTTAACCATTTTTGCTTGTTGGATCCACTGTTAGGTTAATTCCTCCACTTCATCCTAAATTTTATGTGTNTTGGTCTTTTAACCATTTTTGCTTGTTGGATCCACTGTTAGGTTAATTCCTCCACTTCATCCTAAATTTTATGTGCACGAGTGTACATTCCAGCATTTGATGCTATCCCAGTAGCTTCAAGAATATTAATAATAAATTACACACATAACACATAACACCCAGCTATTTAATGTGGGGCCACTATCTTGGTTTGACAGAGCTACTTGATGATGTGGTCTTTCCAANTTGGTCTTTTAACCATTTTTGCTTGTTGGATCCACTGTTAGGTTAATTCCTCCACTTCATCCTAAATTTTATGTGTACTAGTGTACATTCCAGCATTTGATGCTATCCCAGTAGCTTCAAGAATATTAATAATAAATTAAAGCACATAACACCCAGCTATTTAATGTGGGGCCACTATCTTGGTTTGACAGAGCTACTTGATGATGTGGTCTTTCCAANCACATAACACCCAGCTATTTAATGTGGGGCCACTATCTTGGTTTGACAGAGCTACTTGATGATGTGGTCTTTCCAAAGCACATGGCCATGTTGCAAGTTTTTATAAATAATAAAAATGCAGCTGTTTATGGATGCATGAGATGTTGGTAGTTTGCTATTCATAATTGAGCACCTCTGAAAGCCCTTCTTATTATCCACTTTGGTTTTCATGTATTGTCATTTTGCCAAACGTAAAATTGACATTAATGTGGACCAGATTTCGTTATTAATGCACCATACAAGTAAAACATGGAATTGTTACGAATTTAAATGTATTACTTATGTATAAATTCTTACTCTAGCATGTATAAAATAAGAAAAACTTACTGGGAGCCTACCTTCCAGAGTGTATACTGTAACCTATATGTACATTATTTACTTGCGTAATGTCTGCACCCCTGTTCATAAAGACCTAAAAAGGAATTAAGAGAAAATTTGCATAATATCCGCACCGGACTTCTCAGCAGGGGACGCAATCTAGGCCACCCCTGGAAGATACGATAATGGGGAAAAATTGCTATATCACTTCTGTCTGGCTGCTTACAGGGGTTGTAGAGAGGGAGGGAAAAAGTTTCCTGAATGAAGTCAAGTTGACGCGCCACATGCAACTTCCTGTTCCATTGTAACCTTTGTTACAGCTGCGTCTTCCCCCCTCCCCTCAAGGAATAACTGTAACACTGTTACATGCCATTGGGTTCACATCTTGTTGTTAATCGCCACCAGCATCCAGTTATGCCTGCGCAGCAGCCATGCGCACACACTATGGGAAAGTGCATCTCTCCACCCCGCTGCTGCCTGTTGCCAGAGGAAGATTGCTCAGCCCAGCCACACAGAGGGGTGGTCATGTTGTGTGTCTTTTTTCTCTCTCTCACCCTCCCTCCATGCNGCGTCTTCCCCCCTCCCCTCAAGGAATAACTGTAACACTGTTACATGCCATTGGGTTCACATCTTGTTGCTAATCGCCACCAGCATCCAGTTATGCCTGCGCAGCAGCCATGCACACACTATGGGAAAGTGCATCTCTCCACCCCGCTGCTGCCTGTTGCCGGAGGTAGATTGCTCAGCCCAGCCACACAGAGGGGTGGTCATGTTGTGTGTCTTTTTTCTCTCTCTCACCCTCCCTCCATGCNAGATTGCTCAGCCCAGCCACACAGAGGGGTGGTCATGTTGTGTGTCTTTTTTCTCTCTCTCACCCTCCCTCCATGCCCTGCTCCCATAACTCGCCCTCAGTTTGACTGTCTGCAAGGGACTTCGAGCCGCTGTATCACTCGCTGGCCTGTCTCTCTACCACATCCCAGTGTTCTCCGTGTTCGCATCCTACCAGTCCTCTGCATCGTGATGTGTATGACAGCTTTAAATGTCATGCGTTAGTATCTTCCGCGCTGGCTACAATCGTTGCTATAGGGATTACCCTCACCCCAGTACAACCTGTGTCTACTGTGACTTACATCACTTGGCAACTTTAGTTGTGTCTTCAGGCAACCATTTGGGTGCAGGCTGGAGTGTATCATGTTCTCATTGCTGGTCAATAAACAAGCTCATAAAACCAGGGATTCACTTTTCTTACTCTGTCAGCTATTCTTCTGTACCTTCAACCAACTGTATACTGTTTCATCACCAGTCAAACAATATTCTTTGCTATACCTTCAACTTACACTACTGTTTCATCACCAGTCAAACAATATTCTTTTAGGGAAGGCATGGACGTGCAAGCCTCCTACCTGCCCTTAAGGCTGTTTTGTTAGACCTTCACACCGCTCTGAAAGTGACAATGACATAGAGTTACTTTACAGAGGACAAGGTGAGAGGGCTTCTGTCTGCTCTGCCAGCAGTTTATTTGGTGATGTGACCATCCCGAACCACTTGGGTAAATCTTGGTGGGAGGATTGAAGAGGAATTAATAGGGCTATGAGTTCGTGAACGTTCTTGGGACTATGGTGTACACAGACAACCCACTGTACCGGAACANAGGAATTAATAGGGCTATGAGTTCGTGAACGTTCTTGGGACTATGGTGTACACAGACAACCCACTGTACCGGAACACCCACGAAGGGGCTGCAAGCCCATGAGGGTGGGTATCGGTGTTGGAGAGAGGTCTGCTATCCAGAAGGCCCGCTGATGCCTATCTCCACACACTGCCCTACATTGTTTAGATCCTAAGAGACTTGCCATTCCTCATGAATACCCACTATCTCCTACTCTCTAATTGGTATATCTTATGCCTCATCATCATTCTTGGGGGGAGGGGGGCGAAGGCAGCTCAGAGAGTATTTCTTGACTGACGTTCATCAGGCAGAGCTTGGGAAATATATATTATTATATACAATATTTATAGTAATTTTTATTATTAATATTAAGTAATTTTAATTAATATTAATTATTAAAATTGTTAATGTAAAATTATTCAAGTAAAATTAACATCAATTAATTAATATTTATAAATATTAATTATTAATATTTATATATAATATTTATAAAAAATATTATTTGGGAAATATATTAAGAGAGCATACAGCTCGGGAGAGGGATGCAATAGTTGGCAGTACACCTGATCATAGTTTTCAGGTTGGAACAAGGATCACCGCCGGATATTTACCTGTGCGCTTCTCCACACCAAGTACTATTTTCCTGCTGCCACCAACCCCTTTGAGACCGAAACCAACTGTTCCATGACCAGTTGCTCTACCCATNCAAGTACTATTTTCCTGCTGCCACCAACCCCTTTGAGACCGAAACCAACTGTTCCATGACCAGTTGCTCTACCCATCACTGGGAGGGAGGAAGTTACAGTTTTGCCTGACTCAGCCGACTCATCTAACCTTTGCTCCAGTACACACAACCACTTAACCGTNGGGAGGAAGTTACAGTTTTGCCTGACTCAGCCGACTCATCTAACCTTTGCTCCAGTACACACAACCACTTAACCGTCTCTGAAGCCGGCTCCACCGAAGGCCATCCACCAAATAGTAAATTTACCAGCCAAAGCAGGTCCATCAGCAACCAACTAGCAGCCAAGTATCCCCATTAATAAGGTTCACACTTCCTGGCTCTAGAGAGGCAAGAACGTCTTGAGGTGTACACCTGACAGTATCCAGTCAGTGAGGTGTCAGAGTATCAGTAAAAATATTAGACCAATGGTCACACAGTTTGAGAGGAATGCTTTCATATGTAGTTCAAAGTACGTAGAAAGTTTAGTATAAGAAATGGGGAAGTATAAGTCCTATGCTTCACAGTTCAAGTTGCAAGTCGTACACTTTACTGAAGAGCATGAAAACAATGTTGCTAAATGTGAATCTGTTGTTCAAGAGAAAAGTGCAACAGTGGAGAAAGATGGAAGGAACAGTTGTGAACAACCAGTGCAACAAGGTATGCATTCTGCAGTCCTAAGGCTGGAAAGTTCCCTGAGCTTGACGCACATGTCAGCATGTAAAGAAACATTACCTGTGCTGTCTCACATGAAATGGTATAAGTGAGGGCGTGGGAAATTGCTAGTCCAATGAACATTCCACATACCAAATTGAAAGCTAATCGTGGGTGGGTCAGTTCTCCAGATCTCAAATGTTAAGAGCCACCCGAATCTCTTCAGTCACTCGTGGATGGGTTATACTATTCATGAGTTGTTGGGGAGGGAAGGGGGGGACATTTTCTCTGTGTCCCTGAACACCCCTAAGCCAAAAGTTGCTACAAGTCTTTAATGAAAATTTGCTGCAGTTTTAGCGTTATGTTATTAAGCAGAGAAAAGCAAATTATCATCTCCTTTCTCAAATTGGTGATGTGGACCAACCACCACTGATATGCAGCAAAGTACTATATTAAGACCAAAGGGAGCATCAAGTGTTCCCGTCCATACTACTGGAAATGAGAAGTAGCGTTGCATGATGATGCTTTCGGTGACAGCTGATGGGTGGATACTTCCACCACTTATTATTTTCAAGAGGAAAACAATGCAAAAATTCTTTAGCTTCCCATTTGGTGTACACATANGATACTTCCACCACTTATTATTTTCAAGAGGAAAACAATGCAAAAATTCTTTAGCTTCCCATTTGGTGTACACATATGTGTCCATGATAAAGGCTGGGTGGAAACCAAGCTAGTTAAAAATGATAAAAACAATTGTTCTGGTGCGTTCAAGAAATGAGCTCTACTCATCTTGGTTAGTTTCCAGGCACATCTTGCGGAAGATGTAAATGCAACCTGTGTGATGCCAAGACTGATGCAGCAGTTATTTCANGATACTTCCACCACTTATTATTTTCAAGAGGAAAACAATGCAAAAATTCTTTAGCTTCCCATTTGGTGTACACATGTGTGTCCACGATAAAGGCTGGGTGGAAACCAAGCTAGTTAAAAATGATAAAAACAATTGTTCTGGTGCGTTCAAGAAATGAGCTCTACTCATCTTGATTAGTTTCCAGGCACATCTTGCGGAAGATGTAAATGCAACCTGTGTGATGCCAAGACTGATGCAGCAGTTATTTCAGGAGGCCTGATATCTGTCCTGCAGCCCCTGGACATTTACATTAATAAACCATTCAAAAAACTTCTATGCTGACAGTATTTATCATGGCTGGTAGATGATTGTCTTGAACTTACACCAGGAAGCAGACTAAAAAGACTGTCACTCACTCAAATTTGTGACTGGGTCAAACAAAAGGGCACTGATCACGGAAGCTGTGGCAGCAAAAAGCTTTTAAAAGATTGGCATCACCATTAGTCGGGACAAGACTGAAGACAATGCTATTTGGGAAGACACCTACCTCAGCAGTGATGCTGAGGAAGGTGAAGATAGCAATGAAGATACTGCTCAAGTCTGATGTAGAATAGAACAGGTTTTCTGAGTGCTACTAACGGCTGTGTTATTGATTTGATAAGTCATTTTTAGCTAAATGTTTTAGTCTATTTTGGTTATGTTTTCATTAAAAATTTGGCTGTGATATGACTAGAATTAGTGCTGCTATACGGCAAAGTTTTTTATTTAGTAAGTTAGTGATTGTTGGCCCTTTCTTATTTTTTTATATTAATAATTATTTTAATGTGTGAAATAACATCACATTTGCTGATGGGTGTCAGTGTTGTTTTCTATGGTGACAGGAAATTCAGCCTAAACGAGACATCAGCTAAGTCTCTAGTACGGGTCATCTGTCTTATCTTACTCTGGTTTTGTTGAAATTCCAATGTTCTGCCTTTATGACACCCCAGAACATGTCTGCCGCTTTCCTCTTCAGTACTTGCTGTCAACTATGGTGGTTAAATTCTTATCTCCCCCCCCTCAAACTTCTAAACATTCAGCTAGGGAAGTCAGAAAGGGACTAGAGGGGTGGTGGTTTGTTTTGATTGAGCTGCAGACATAGTGAAGTCACTGCACTGTTGCTGGCTGAGTTGCCATTACAGTGTTGCCAGTTCTATGCGTGAGTCAGTTCTGGCTGCCGCAGCCATCTGGTTTAGGGAAGATACATAAATGCAGCTGCATGTCAGGCCACACACAAGCCAAGTTGACTGTGGGCGTATCACAGCAAATTCCTTAACATCCTAAACATTTTGATGCAAAATTCTATCATCATAACAAGTGAAAAGCAAAAAAAACATGTTATAAATGAGTACATTTACCTTTCAATTCATACAAAACATAATGTCAAATAAAAAATAATAATGGCAGACTATTGCATAACAGTAGCACCCCATATCATCCTTTTTTTTTTTTTTGAAAAAATATTAAGAAGTGTGATTGTTGCATGATTAAATACAATAGTTAAGAGCAATATATATATTTTTTCAAAGGCTTCTTTCATAAGTGTTTACTGTGAACAGCCTTTAACAGTATGGTGATACTCTGGGCAAGTCCCACTGCTTTCAGATGGCTGGTTTCTGAATGGTGGTTCCACGTGTTTCAGAAGACATCCTAATTTTGCAGCAAGATTGTATGGGTGAAAATACTGGTGTTTTTCTCTGCCTCTACTTTATAGTTTTGCAGTCATCTGCACTACTATTAAAGAATGTAGACATGTCTCCTCCTCCTCCTCCTCCTCCTCTCCTCCTCCTCCTCCTTATCCTCCTCCCCCCAGATTTCAGCCAAGGTTGTTGTTGTATCATCTCCCTCTCAAGGAATGTGAAGTGTTATGCACATGCTTTTGGCTGTATAGTTATGGATGAGGAGGGTTTTTTATTGCTAAGATTGCTTCGGGCATCTCCATCTCTTTCCAGGTTGCCACCCTTCTGTCTCTGCTGTTAAAAGTAGTGAAACATTCAGTGCACTCGGCACATATCCTTGGAATTGGATTGCCTGTTGTTTTGTGACAAGTGGAAAGATTCTTATCCCCTCAGTGTGTGCATTAAATGCAGCTCAAGGCTGCCGTGTTGCTGTCCACCAGTCATTGTTTCTTGGGTGCTAATACATTTGGCTAACTTGGATGTGACAACCTTTCTTAGTGACAGTTGGGCACATTACAATTTTAAAACCTTGATGTTTGTGCAATTTTGCTGCTTTGCCAAAATATATCATAAAACTATACTGGTTAAGTATAGATAATAATATATAAGATAATAATAATATTATTTCACTTTTATTAATGCAAATAATAGTGGTTGTGGAAAATAAAGAAATTTAGGTGATAACTATTGAATTCAGATAAAATGTGTCAAATTGAGCATGAAGTTGTTTATCTGATTTTGGTAAGTCGATGCCATCATCTCCACTTGTAGAAATATTTTTTATTTTTTTTATTGTAGTGTGTGCCATATCGCCAGTTGTACCCAGATGCCAAAATTACAGAATGGAAACACAAAGGCAGTGACCGGGAGAAGCATATCAGAGTGCTGAAGCTGATGAACCCAGAAATGGATGTACGAGAAATGTGGTCCAGATATGAAGATAACTTGTATGATGATGACGAATGTGATCAGAGTGCTGGTAAGTGCACGTGTTTTTGTTTTGCTACCTCCACAGTATACATTAGGATACCTTATTGGTTGTATGTATTATTATGTTTTATANCACGTGTTTTTGTTTTGCTACCTCCACAGTATACATTAGGATACCTTATTGGTTGTATGTATTATTATGTTTTATAGGAATGATTCAAAATTTGTAGTGAATAAAAGTGATCATTGTTCATTTTCAAAGGACCTCTGTGATTTGTTTTCACTATAACAAGTTTATTAATAATGTGTCTCTGTATATACTTGATTGAGGGNACGTGTTTTTGTTTTGCTACCTCCACAGTATACATTAGGATACCTTATTGGTTGTATGTATTATTATGTTTTATATGAATGATTCAAAATTTGTAGTGAATAAAAGTGATCATTGTTCATTTTCTCAAAGGACCTCTGTGATTTGTTTTCACTATAACAAGTTTATTAATAATGTGTCTCTGTATATACTTGATTGAGGGAGGTGGTGAAGTGGAGACACGTAGAACTTGCATTCACAAGTACTTAGGTTTTATTCCCAGTCCAGCCATTATGAATTCAATTTTCTGTGTTTCTCGAAATCACTACAAGAGAATTCTAGGGTGGTTCTTTATTACAGGTCTTGGCCGACTCCTTCCTCGTACTTGCTTTTCTGAGGAGTTTGCTCATCCTCTAATAACCTTGCTGTCGAAAAGATGTCTACCTACGTATCTCAATATATGGCGTTGCTGACCTCTTCCTGTTTCGGGGCCACTGCGACTGAGCGATTAGCCTGTGCACCTCCCACTAAGGAGAACTGGGTTCGATCCCCGGATTTTCGCATGTGGGAATCGTGCCGGACGATGCTGCTGGTCGGCGGGTGTTCTCTGGAATCTCCCGTTTCCCCCGTCCTCTCATGCCGGTGCTCCATTCTCACTTTGATCACCCTCATCGGCTCTCAAGACCTCACTGTTAAGAGCCGCACAAATCTCTTCACTCTTCTTCCTGTTTCTTTTATGTCCAAGCCACTTAGTCTTGTTCAGTCTATTTATGACGCTGTTGTGAATGTGATAAGCCATAAATAAAATTAAAAATAATCACCCCTATCATTAAAGCAAAAACAGTCATGGAGCATTTGGTCAGGAGATTATTTGTTGTCAAGGTGGGGTGGCAGAGCAAGTAGCTAGCAGTTTTAACCAGTAGAATGAAAATGCTGATTCAGGCACAAGGGGATGGTCCACGAGGATTGAGGATAGAGTTAATGACCTTGGGTGGCAACAATATTGGATGTGGGTGACCTAAACCTTGTGACCTTGACGTACTATAACTTCGGGATAACCTTAAAATAAAAAATCTAAAAAAATCACAAAAATTGGGGAAACATTACAGTATGGACCCCGACCACCATATTGAATTTCCATGACCTTGGCTCAGGTAACCTTAATGTTGAAAAATCATCAAAAGTTCATAAAAAATTTACAATAAATCCGAGGAGAAATTACATTATTGACCCCGACTGCCATATTGGATATCCGTGACCTTGACGCCAGGCTAACTTCAGCCCTAAAGAAATTGTAAACATTAAAAGGAAAAAAATTCTAAAAATCTTTGTGCAACTTTGAGAAAAATTAAGTGAATCATTCTTTAAAGCCTTACATGTAGAAGGTCCAGGGTTCAATTCCCATAAATATTATGGAACACACATCCTCCGATCACGATGATCAGCAGATTACTGACCCGCACCACTAACCCCTCCAATTTTTATGTGTTATTTAATCAGCCTCAGTCGACCCCACCACTATATCCATCGGCTATCTAGCAGATCCTCTGCCCATCCAATTACCCCTTCCAATGAATCATGAGCTTAGGTTACACCCAACCCCTGCCCCATCACGAACTTCACACCATTTACACACTACATCTCAAGCCCCACTACTACCACCACCAGCAGCACCACTAGACTGCGCTAGTGATTTAATGACATCACATTGCTTGCTCATTGGTCACGTGGTCTCTCATCCTTTGCAGATAATTAATGTAACCAAAGGCATGTCATGTCACAGTTCTTAGTCTGATGCGAGAGGTGACTGATCACTCTCTCTTTCCTGATGTTTCCAGCATTCAGTCTGGTAAGTTATTTTATGTTTGTCTCTTCCATAAAATTTTCCAGGATACAATAAAATATTGTTATAACGTACATGAATAAAGCCTCATCTTTTACACTTAGTTAAGAAAGTACTGTATACTGAAAGTCTTATTTTTAAACCTTTACATCATGGGCTTCATGAAATTATGCCACAGTTAGTCATTTCAGTGAATTAAATTATGTAATATAAAATTACAAAGAAATATTTTAAAAAAAAGGGGGATAAAATGGTACTTTCTAAAATATGAACATGCACAAATTACATCTTGCAAACATAAAGTAATGTGTGCCCTGCAAATGGTACACACTGCTTACTTATTGATAAAGTTCCTTTGAAAAAAATCCCACCACCTACCCTTTACAAATAACACTGAAGGAAATTTATTGAAAAGATGTTCATCTTTTGAAAAAAGTTTATATTTCAATAAGAAATCCTTTTCATTTTTTGCACAAGAAGCACTTGAAAATTGACGTCCCACTCGCTAAAACATGCTGCTCAATATTAAACATTTTTGGCAACAGGGTGGTATAAAGTTTATGCTTCTGGGGTATGATCTTATTCGTAATACATATAGCTATTGATTTTAATTAATATTTCATATAAATATCATTTTGATTTTACATGGGAGATGTTTAAACAAAGTCTTCACTGGGGAAAAAAATGTGCTTTGATACTAAATTTCTTAATATTTTAGGTGTTAAAAGTTATTAGTTTAGATTTTTATGGGGGTTGCGATATTACAAAGTCATTCCTGTAAGGCAGTTTACTGTACGAGATGCGGTACCAAAACACGTATATATGGCTTCCCATTTATACATTAAAATTTTTATGTATGAAAGAATTCAAGATGGTACTCGTGCTGCAGGTCAACACCATTAAAAAAATCAAGTTCAACATAACTAAGATTGGCAGTGTTGTGAGCCTACACTGAGAATCAATTGTTTGCAGAGTATATTTAAACTATATACTGAACGTGACTCAGCATTCAGCATGAATTTTTACGTGTTTTATTGGTAAACAAAAATCATTAATTTTGGTTGGAAATTGTTAAAAAATCATTACCTTTATGCAAAGCCTGCGTATTGACATTTAATTAATCCCATTTTGGAAGACATGAGGTATAATGATCTTAATTGTACAGAAAGTTAACCTAAATTTTTTATGGTAAAGTGAAATACTTTTACATAGTTTACATAGGGTATCTGGGCGGGAATAAAAAATCTTACGATATGTTAATGTGAATATCTTTATAGTACAATTCTACTATATTATCGGATATGCTCGCAAATTAGTCGCAATTACCCCTACATTTCCCACCAAAGTAAAAAATCTGCCTAAAATTTCAAGTACCGAATGCTCATCCCATTCCCATAGGAGGAGTGGTAAGATCTCACTGATACAATGCCCTGCCCCCTCATATACTCCTGACTAGATGGGTATAAATAAGCCTCGTGCAGGGCCCTCGTAGCATTTTTTCACCCTGATTCCTTCCCAATAATCCATTGCCTTCAGTCTCAGTTGCAGTCTAAGACCCGAAGCCCTTCAAGCACACACTTAGTGCACACTGAGAACCACTCTCTGTCTCAGTTGGGCATCTGGCTACCAAAAATACTGCCTCTTCATCACTGGTCACATTTGGGGCTTTGAGAAAAGCTTACTAGGAAACCTACTTGAAGGTTACTTGGTTACCAGCGATACACTCTCTTGTCTGGGCTTTCTGGGGAGTAGCTTTAGTGATGCTTCCCACCTCCCTTAGAGGTATGTTCACTTCCCAAGCTGGAAAAGTTTCCTGTCTCACACACAGTTTAGGCCACCTTACTTTACCACACCACCAAGCCGTAGCCTGAGCATATACCTTGCCACATGCCCCACCATAGAACAGAGAAGGTAAAGGTTCAGAAGATATCCGCTGCTCAGGCTACCGGCCAGGCTGTTTTGCATTACCCAGGGCTATATCACCACTGCTGCCAACCTCGCATAAACACTATTTTGAAACAATCAGGCCCACATTGGTTGCCACAGTAAAATGCCTGGTCACATTTCCTATGCCTGCCATCAGCCAAGCCAATGAGCATACCTGCTGTGTTTGCTCCTTCTCTGCATCAACTCGACCAGCTACCTTTTTCAGTCCTGCGACATAACAAGTTTTAGAGTTCCCTGCAAAGGATCTTCAATGATAATTCACCCTGTTCATGGAATTACTTGCTTCCTGACTTCTGTAGGGGAAAGCTTGACAATCACCCAGACCCAGGTTTTGCATTAAAGTAGCTGCTGCTGCAGCAGACTTTGAAATTAAACCTCGGGCTTGGTTGAAATTTATTGTCTTTTCTTTGTGGCCTGACAGCAAAGCAGTTCTTATTTTCAGCCTTTTCTCTGAGGCATGCTGCAATGAGGTGTTAAAATTTTAGGGAAGATGTCTGTAACATTAATTTATGAGTATACCAACAGGTGCAAGGACTCCACAAATATAGGTCTGCTGGTTGATATATTTCTTCCACTGAACCATTCTTTGCAGCCCCTTTTCATTCCAGCCAGTTCTTCGAGAGGAAATTGTCAGGGGGAGGTGTAATGAGTGCATTTACTAAGACACATGGAATGACAGTATGTTTACATTGAAGTTCTTATTACTGTCCCTGTCCCTTTCCATTTTCATAGTTTTTCATTATTATGCCAAGTGGCACTTGGCAGTACTTGGTCCTTGTTTCCTTTACCAGCCTGTAAAGACCTCTAAAGTGTCACTCTTGCAACCTCTGAAAAGGATGGTTGTTACTGAACATAAGCTAGAGACCAAGCGTCCTTAGCTGGGTACCGCAGTATGCACCGTGTCCCAAACTAAATACCGTAACCAACTTGTGTCCTACAATCTGTGTCCACATCAACCTCTCTGACAATAAGTCACATACAGTGTCAGTGCCCAACGCTAAACTGTTCAACAGGAAAGGAAACTGAATTAACCAAACCCTGGATAAGAGTGGCAATTATACATACATCTGCAGTCGAAAAACCAAAAACTAAACACTTTCACACCCCTAACAAACTCTGGTGCCCAACTTGGGGTGGCCAGTAATAAGAAACACAAAAGTGAACCCACCACCACTAACAACACTAGAAATCGTCAACGTTGCATCCCAACCTTTTGGTCAGCACATGAAATAATTAAAACCACAGCACTGTGAAAAAAAATTAGAAATCAAGTTTTTTTTAATTGATAAACTAAGGCATGTCAACAGTTGTGCGCTTGCAGAGGGAGTTGAGTCTAGTTTCTACATGTACTGCACTCTGATGTTGTGCTGAGTATTTTTGGCATGCTCTTACTTGGATGTATACTATTTGTAGAGTGGAGTTTGAGCACAATCGTGTAATGTGTATTCGTGAGGCTGAATGGTTGTACCAAAGAATTGTGTAACATATCAGATGAAAAGTGACAGCAGTGACTCAGTATTTGTGCTGTTGATCAGAGGAAGGTGACATGTCCAAATGTCTTTTTCTGGACAGCAGCAATGTACAGATGCACACTAGGAATGTGACATTGTACAAGTGGCCATTGCAAGCCTCGCAGGGACTGCAGAACAGATTAAATGTAGTGTCACATTATGTGTGTGAGTTAGGACATCCACAACTGTTTGCTTGAAGCTATGCCTCGATCATTAGTGCTGCTAGGCAGACTTCCATTCACGCCTCACCTTTGCACAGTTCAACTCCAATGCTGTTGAGAAAAAAGTGTCTGGAAGGTAGGTGTGTTCAAATATATTTTAAACGAATAATCACATTTTTGTTTAACATGCCAATAGGTTTGAAGTCGAATAGCTACAAGTAAGAGTAAGCATTTCATTTTGGTTATATATAACAGAAATAAATATAAGTTCACTTATCATACTGCAAACTGTTCCCCAAAATAATACTTGCATCTTCAAATGCAGTGTATCATTTTTACAAGATTATATTCTGCTAAAAAGTATGCTGTAAAATGTAACCATTATTAAATAATGCACTATATATATGTGTATATACACACACACACATATATATATATATATACAGTAGAACCTCGATTATCCGGGGTAATGGCGGGGAGGGGTAGCACGGNGTATCATTTTTACAAGATTATATTCTGCTAAAAAGTATGCTGTAAAATGTAACCATTATTAAATAATGCACTATATATATGTGTATATACACACACACACACATATATATATATATATACAGTAGAACCTCGATTATCCGGGGTAATGGCGGGGAGGGGTAGCACGGATAATTGAAAACCACGGTTAATCGAGACACTTATGTACTGTAATATGGGTGTACAATGTCATGTTATAACGTTATCACTGCTTTAAATATAAAGTAATAAGTCTTTGTTTTTTGCTGTTTGAAATGGTTTTCCTTACTTCAGTTCTAATTTTTCTCAAATTCATGACGTCATGGAAGTCAAAATTTTCCTGTTTGCAGAAGTTCAGGAGGATATCAACTACTTCCATTGCTTGACTTGGCTGAATTTTTTCTTCTTCAGCGCCAACACTGTCATTATTGTCATTCTCATCGTCCTCTGAATCATCCTGTTGTGTAGGTGGAGTACTGCTTGTGCTGCATAACGAGCTGCTATGTCACTGTCACTTAGACGTTCGAATCCCTCTTCATTAACATCTTTTTGTAGCCAATCAACAATATCCTCTTTATCAACGTTAGTGAAATCTGGAATTGATGTGGCAAGCTCAAGACAAGCGTCTATATCCCCCTCTTCTATATTTTCTTCATCATCATAACCTTGATCTAAGATTTTTGCCCACGAAAGTCTTAACGTACTTGCAGGTACGTTTTCCCAAGCCTCACATACTGCGAAAATGGCTCTTTAATGGTCCACTTTTTCAGAAAATCTTTCAATAAATCAAAATTGTAATTTTCCTGTAAAATAAAACGGAGAAAAATCTTTTTGTACCTTCTTTTCAAACAGGGAATCACGCCTTGATCCATTGGCTGGATTAAGGAAGTCACGTTAGGTGATAGGTAGTAGACAAAAATTTGACCATCCTTTGTTTTCAGGGTAAAGGCTGAGGGGTGTGAAGGGGCATTATCAAGCAGAAGAACAGCTTTTTTTGGTATCCCTTTCTCATCCAGAAATTTCGTTACAGATGGTACAAAAACGTTGAAAAACCATTCACGAAAAATAGCCTGGTTCATCCAAGCTTTTGGGTGATTGTAATAGTCACATGGAAAACATCTCATTTCTGTTCCTTTAAAAGATCTTGGTTTTTTAGCTTTCCCAATTACGGTTAATTTGAGCTTGTGTGTCCCAGTCGCATTTGAACACGTCATAATGGTCAGTCGTTCTTTGCTAAATTTGTGTTCAGGAGCTGATTTTTCAGATCGCGCAGCGAGTGATTTTGAGGGTAGCATTTTCCACAATAGACCTGACTCATCTGTGTTGAACACTTGGTCAGGGGACAGGTTCAACGTTGAAAGCAATAAATTGAATTGAATTGAATTCCTCATTGAACAATGTTGCAGCAGTCAAGTCTCCACTCAGAGATTCGCCTTGGATGTCCAACTGTCTTATACCGTGTCGAGTTTTGAACCTAAATAACCAGCCCTGGGAAGCATTAAATTTTTCCTCAATTTTCAAATTTTCATGAAACCATTCTGCCTTTTCACGAACCATTGGCCCAGAAATCGGAATTCCTTCAGTACGCTTCTGTTTAAACCACTCAAAAAGAGCAGATTCCATGTCAGATAATGATGACTTTTTCATAGTTTTTCTCGCAGCTGATAGCTCAGAAGTGGATTCTGCAGAAGATATGAACTTGAAAATGTAATTTCTTTGCTTGATTAAGTCACGCACGGTCTGTTCACCCACACTGAACTCATCCGCAAGTTTTTTTGCACTTTCACCACGATCTACAGCACGGTTTATAATCAATACTTTTTTATCTAGAGAAAGCATGACACGTTTACGTTTAGCACTCATTGTTGACCGCTCGGAAGGACTATGTAAAGCGACGGCCAGAACCAAACTGAGAAGTGTGAAATGAACAATTGAGCCGGTGAAAAGGAAGAGAAGAGGGGACAATTTCTTAGACTAAAGTATGGCCGCTTAGTAGCTAAATTCCTAGAAAATTTTAATAAAGGTTCGGTTGCATTTTTTTCTTGGTAGTACCGGGTCTCTGTCTGAAGTTTCTAGGAACTTATATACATCAAACTTCTGCTTACTCGCCTATGCCTTTCCTTTGTGCCTGTACGTTTTTTAGAATTGAACCCCTTACAAAAACAAAAAAAAAATTCTCTTGGAATAGTGAGCACGGTTAATCGCGAACACGGTTAATCGAGGTTCTACTGTGTGTGTCTATATATATATATATATATATAGACACACACACATGATTCATAGCACCCATATCAAACCCTTTTTCTCAGAAACAACACGACACCGGGGTTTTTCGCAAATTGTGATAACTATTCCGTATATGAATCATCAATTGGTAGTAATTTCATTCCCCTGAACATACCGGTCGTAGGGGTATGGGGATGGGGGTTAGCTTTAAAATTGCAAATGGGAACAGGGGTCGAAGATGGTATTGTTGGATAGATCATCTCAAAGGAAACATCATTTACTAAAACAGTTGTTAGTTGTTTTCTGACATGCATAGTTTATGCACAATAAAATAAATCATGTAAGCTTATGGTTTGGACGTGCGTAGTTTACACACAATGAACATGTGCGAAAACTAATTTTATTCTTACTACAATCAAAAGGAAATCAACGAAACATGTTTTTCTGGCATGCATACCTAGTTTACGTACAATCAAAAGGTCGTTCGGTGTACTGTAAATACTGGTATGCTGTTAGAGAACTACCTGTAAAATGGGAACTGGGAACTCTCATTCGCAAATACAACTCTTCATAAGTGTTTGAAATGTCAACCATCCTGTATCAGACACGACTCAGCTCTCCTTACATTCGTGGTTGCTCAGTGGATCTCAGCATAGCTTAGAGATCTACATGCTTCTCTGATTCTGTCTTTCATGTCTTCCCTTGTTGTTGGATGCACGCAGTAGACGATATCTTTAATTCTCCCCCACAAAAAGAAGTTATATGGGGACTAGTCTGGAGAACGTGATGGCCAAGCTACAGGACCCATTCATCCAATCCACCGTCTGGGGAAAAACATGTCAGCAACTAGCCGAACTCTGCGTGAAAAGTGAGCAGGACAGCCATCCTGTTGAAGCCACAGTGTTAATCGCAGAGCAAGATGGACATCTTCGATCAGCTGATACAATATATTCTCTAGGAAGTCTGCATAAGCTGCACCATTCAATTGCCCTTCAATATAATATGGTCCTATGACACAATCTCCGAGAATGCCACACCAAGTATTAAGGCTCCACACATGCTGGTTATCCACTTACAGAGCCAATGTGGGTTAACTGCAGACCAGTAATGTGCATTATGTATGTTAACGTCACCATTACTCTTTAATGTGGTCTCATCAGTCCACAAAATGCTGCAATGGAAAGCACAGTCCTTACTCAGGTACCAATCGCAGAAATCAATGTGTTTAGGAGAGTCATTATTCCCAGGTTTTTGGTGCAACTGTACATGATATGGATGTAAACCGATTATCAGCAAGGATTCTCCACACTGTACTTAGAGACAATCCTGAGTCGTAGGCAATCCTCTGTGTTGAATCATGATGATTAACTACCATGGCAGCCAGTACGTAAACAGACCACTCGTTTCTCACAGGTTGTCTGATGCGACAACGTTTGTTGCGTGTCGGTTGCACTAATCCGGTTGTGCGCAGGCAACATGCAAGACACTAGAAGACATTGTACGAGTGATGGACGTGCTGTGGGCATCTGTCTGCATACAAATTGGGCAGCAGCTCTGCAGTTCTGACGACATTCCTCTAGTATCATCAGCATGTCAAATGCTTCTTCGTATGTAAATGGCATTCCATTCAGGAAGCAATGCCACAGACAGACAATGTCTGATACTGAAACAACACATACGATTAATGGTTGCAATGTTAAACAAAACAGACGGACCATATATTGGCTGACATGAAACTCACCGTGAACTTTAGCAATGCTCCACCTGCTAGGGAGCAAACTCAAAATAGTAACCTTTTCTTGAGTAGAAGCAGCAGTCTTGATTTTGTCTTTAAGCTCGTGAATCAATTGCTCATACTCATTACCAAAAATCAGCATTCACCTTCTTTGACATATTTTCATTGTCAGTTAAAATGTTTAACTCAAAAGATGTACTTAGCATTTCTGTAGCAGAAGTAACTGCAGAACTATTTATGAAGTGATGGTAGTCATGGTGCAATATCTGCCAACAGTAATGCCAAAACTGTAAGAAACATTTTCTGTTCAAGCCCACATAGACTGGGGTTTCTAAAAATCATTTTGGTTTTGCATCACATAACAACACTGCTTGTGTACTTTATAGGCAATATAATGATTTCCTTTATATGATTTTGTAATATGCCTTTATAAATATTTAAAATTTAGTGGAAGGACATGGTTTTCATTGCTGTTGACAAAGTAGTATGAAAACCTGCATAAGTGTTCTCATTTTCTTTCATGCTAATGAGGTGACAGCTCCTTTACCAATTATAACAGAGCAGAATTTACATGCTGCTTTTAACTTGAAAACAGTTAATTTTTAAAACAGCAAAGTAGCTGAGTAATACAAATTTTATTTTTATTGAATGTGGGTAAATATTACAGGTGGTACAAAACCAGCTCAAATATAAATAGTATAGGCTGTGCACTGTAAATTGAGTAGGATTGAAATCAACCTTTGAAAAATGTCAGTGCCTCTATATGCATATATTTTAACAGGCAATTGACTGGCATACACCCAGTAAAGTTTTTAATGATGTAGTGAAAATATTTCCATTGCTTACTGTAGTATTAAAAGTGCCAGGCAAGCATTTGTGAATATTGAAATTAATTATTTAGCTTTCTGTTTTTTTTTATGCACATAAAAGTCAACAAATTTAAAAACCATTCTTTTTCTAATGATTTTATAGTTTCAACTGACTGATGCATGAATAAAGTGATCAGCCCATGGTAGTGTTAATTTTACATATGGTGGAAGAATGTACACTTTGCGTACAAGTAGATCTTAAGCAGAGATTTCAAAAGTACTCGGTTTACCATGAACAGCCTATAACTAGAGTTGCATTGGTGTGTGGTGTTTCAGGCTTGCTGGACTGTGGAAACTTGTACATAGACCAGGCCCTCTTGACACAGGCATTCAATGTGGTGGACAGGGCAGGGCCCAAGGGTATCAGCCAAATAGAGCTTGGACGGATCATGGGGCTGGCCAAGCTACAAGCAAGGGTTACCTGCCGCAACCTGCTCAGGAGAGGCATTGTCTCCACATACATGAATGATGTGGGCCGGCAGAGAGTTTCCAGGTTGGTTTTTCACCTCCCTATTTCTCATTTGTTTCAATTCCTTGGTGGCTGTGGTTACGAATATATTGAAGAAGCTGAACTAGTGATAATTCTTGCTCAGTGTTCACCATGGCTCTGAACTTGAGGACTAAGTCTGTATCCAAGGGGTTTGAAAATATTTGTAATAGAAAAATTCCATCACTTGTAGCTTTATTGTTGTGTGAGTAACTATGTGAAATATAATACATTGTCGTGCCTCGTCTCATTCTCGACTGTTAGCCACATCACACTGTTAAAATTACATGGGTAGGAACCAGGATGTATTATCATTTTAAACATTTGTATAGCAATTTTCTATGCAAATTTCTTTTTGTATAGCATTTTCCCACTTTTGCATAGCAGTTGATGTGTTGCATGACTATTTCTTAAGTCACTTTATTTAAAAAAAAAATTAAAATTATGAATTATTAATATATAACTGGAGACACCTATTTTCTGTGGAAATATGTAAATGATTTTGATAGTTTTGATGAGATTATACAGTAATACTTTTTGCTACTTTTTTTAACATTTCATTGAAAATTCCTATGATTTATAAAATGTAATGCAACATTTAAAACAATAAAGTACATTGTAATGTTGCAGCCGTCAAAAACAAGAGAAGACTGAAACTAAGCTTGGTTCACTCACTTGGTAAAAGCATGAGAAAAGTTGTTAAATAAAGGCACCATTAATGCATAATGCGCAGGGGCTAGATTATTATTTTTGACTTTGAATCATTACATGCAATATCAGGAGGTACTAAGGAGAGGCCGGTTTAACGAGAGGTGCGAACCATGAGCACTCGTGTTGTTTTTGTCGCGAACATAGATATGTTAGAGATGGTACCGCATGCCTATGAACCTGGCTAGATTTCCAGAACATGTAAGAAATGAAAGAAGAAAGAAACAAACATGCAATAATAATTAGCCAGAGGTGCACATGTTTCAATCACTTAAGAAAGGGAGAATACAAAATGCCGCAATGCAATTGTGTTGCCCCTAAGCAAGCGCCAGATACAGGCTCGCTCGACATGCAAACTACCTCTAGCCTTACGCAATATAAAGACTGTATCACGTTTAAGTACTTTACATTACATTTTACAGAAGAGTGATTCTTTTGAATATATCTACTGGGATGCTGCAATCAAATGGTACATACCACATACTCATCTTGTTAATAGCCATTACAATTCCAATACATTAATAGCAATATTACAATTTTAATTCTGTATTCAGTGCAAGCTGTAGTAGTGTGGTTTTATGTGTCTCCGGAGACAAGGGGTTGGAGGAGTGGTGCAGCGGTGCCGTCTGCCATGACGTCACAGGCGCGGCTGGCATTCGTGTGCAGGGCATCGTTGAGTGTCTTTGGTGATCATTTTGTGACATCATGCCATCTTTGTTATCCTTGCCCCAATACCAACATAAGCACACTGCTGGCTTTCCTTGGAAGAACCACTTTATTAAAAATTGCTGTAATAAATTCAGTATAAATGTATGGTGTACAAAACATAGAAAGTAGACTTTTAGACAAAGTTTGGACAGAAAAGAAAGATGGTATAGGGTCCACAGTTCAAATACCGACCTGTGCAGTCAATAATTTTTATTCTTAAAGGGTTGGTTTTTTAACACAGGTAGACTGCTCATTCTGGTTCTTTTGCTGGAATCAGCACAGATCAACAAAAGGGATCCACTGTCCAAACTACAAAATGCCACTGCCTTATTCATCAGACCATGCTGACAAAAGGGGCCGGAGACTTGTCGCAACCAAAATACACTCTCTTTGTGCTGTGATCCAAGGACTGGAGCAGTATCTTACAATTGTATATCTATGGTAGTGAAGCCCAACATACTATTACATCACAACCTGCTATGTACTCTCTGTCTCATGTAACTTGGCAAGATTATGACAGTTCGACAAAAGTAGTGCCAAATGTTTACTTTTCGTTTATGTATCCTTTCACCATCAGCTGGTGCGTCAAGTGGAGGCTGTATATTTTATCGACATGCTGTCAGCTAATCCACTTGCCATTGTACTGTAATGCTAAACAAATGTTAAGATATTTTTAGACTGACATCTGTCTAAAAAATTTGTAGGTTATAAAAGTAAAAATATAAAACCTTGCAAAAAAATTAATATTTACCAACTCTTTTTTAATTTATCCAAGAAAGTGAATTTGGGTTAACATTTGCTAGACGGTAATTGTAGTTCCTGTTACACTTTGAACGTAACTGGAAATAAAGGTAATTCGGGGAACTTGGTTGACAACTCACTTTGGTTTTCCAACAACTCACCAACGACTATTTGCAAGGCAGTAATTCTGCTATTACGTATGCTAAACAGTTCGAGTTGGAAATATGTGGCGTGAAATAACGTAAGAATTTCTTAAAAACTACTTACACACATTCCACTTTTTTCGTTTTATTAATACAGTATTAGTAACAACGCAAAAACAACAAGGAAATGGGTTTACGGGAGAACAACATGGTGTGTAATGGAAGTAGATGTAACTCGTACCGGTCCAATATAAATTACTAGTAATCAAAATCGCTGTACACGTAAATACATGTTACTTTAAATGTTATGCAGAGCTCGCGGAAAAATCAAACCATTGGTATCTGTTCTTAAATTCTATATTTCACATGAGAGCTATTTTTTTTCTGGCTGGTAGTGTATCGGGAGACAGCTGACAGATGGTGCGCTTGGTATAGCAGGGCGTGTTGTGAGCCGAGCACGTTACTCAACAGGTAGCAGCATGTTAGCCTGCCTCTTGTTCCCGTCTTTTTAAACGTTGACTTTTCTCTTTTTACTGGCTCGAAATGACACGACATTGAAATATATTTCGTCAAATTATTTGAATATATAATTCAACAATACTGTGCAATATTTCTGTAGGCTTTTGGAATTAATATCAAGCGTGTATGGAAGGCATGGATGAAGAGTGGGGATATGACATGAAAAGAACTCCCAAGGTTTGAAGTTGCATTTTATTTGGATACGGATAGTTTTAATGTGCATTTCATTTTGAACACATTTACATTATTACTTTAGCACAAAGTTTAGTTTGTAACACTAACAAACGCTGATTGTGACCACAGAAAATAAAATGTATTCTTTAATCTAGGAACTCATTCTTATCTACATATTTTCTGCTTTTCTGATGTGCGTCAGTAGTGCATGAAGAATAGTCAACGTAATATTAATTTTTGTTTGATTGTGCAACAGCTGATGCAGAATTTTGTAAATGGCACGTTGTTTGTTTTGTATACATCAATTTGCCACTCACTGTCTTGTCATGATCTTGCCAAGTTATATGAGACAGAGAGTACTTGTACTTGTGTCTACACAAAACCTGTCTTAATTAATTTTTATAGGGGGCCCGGGTGGCTCAGCGGTTAGACTGCTCACATCCTACCAAGGCGTACCGGGTTCAATCCCCGGCCGGGTCACTCCTGGATTTTTGCAAGTCGGAATTGTGCCGGACGATGTTGCTGGTCGGCAGGTTTTCTCAGGGATCTCCCATTTCCTTTCCCTTGCATTCCGGCGCTGNTTGTGCCGGACGATGTTGCTGGTCGGCAGGTTTTCTCAGGGATCTCCCATTTCCTTTCCCTTGCATTCCGGCGCTGCTCCACTCTCACCTCATTTCACCCTTATTGGCTCTCAAGAGCTCGTTGTTAAGAGTTGCCCAAATCTCTCAACTCNGCTCCACTCTCACCTCATTTCACCCTTATTGGCTCTCAAGAGCTCGTTGTTAAGAGTTGCCCAAATCTCTCAACTCACAACTCACTATTCTTTTAATAAATGGATAATTGTTAATCAGAATTTTTGTATACTGTAACATCAAGTAACCTTCAATTGATTTTCAATATTTTTTCTTTATTCAGTAAAATTTTGTTATAACCAGCATGAATAAAGCCTCATATTTTATACTTAGTAATGATATTACTTTATACTGGAAGCCTTATTTTGTTATTTTTAATCCTTTACAACGTTGGCACCATCAAACTCTGCTACATGCATTGACTCAGGTTGTTGTTTGTGATGTTCTGCAGCAATAAAACCCGATGATGGATAACATACCACCACTTCTTCTTGCCGCCTGTGTGGCACTGCCATGATGGGCGACAGATGACATGACCAGAAACTGTCGAGGTCGATAGGTACAATCTCAGCATGACACAAATACATACAACCATACTGTTGGAGGGAAATTAACCAAAAAATTAATTTGTTGAACTTTTTTTGGTTGCTTCACTTTGCATTTCTTATGGTGAGCACTGTATTGGATGTAAGGCATATCTAAAAATAGATACCACCCCTTTAGTCAGCCAGCGCTACCCAATACCTGTTGATTCCGCCCACCCTCCTCCCGTCAGGTGGCTGAACGTTTCAGCACGACGCAAATAGTGACTACCATCATGTGTTTGTCTTGCCATTGTACTCTCGCATGGCAGACACCCTTCTGTATTATCATTTTATTTGGAAGACGTCTGTTACAACCTAAATATAATTCAGAGTCGCAAAATTATGCGACATTACATATAAACACAAAAATTACGCTACCTACCTAATCTAATAATAAACAAAACAAATAACGAATTTACTTGTTTTGATGGCTTCATTGGTCAATTCCCCGACATAGTTTAATTATTACCATTGTACGCTGCTGGAACAGGCGTTTTGGTGACTGTAGTCCATTGTCTCGTACCTGGATCCTTCGTTGTAACCTGGAACTGCCACTTTGCGCCACTTGTAGATCGTCGATCGCTGCCTCGTTCTGAACTGTGTAACGTAGAGGATTTTCAGGGGTTATATAAACCGTTAAGTCACAGATATTACAGTTATATATGATTACAGAATATTTGCTAATGTTGCCAATTAATTTAATATAATTTCCAAATTCAGCTTTATTACAGGAGCTGAACAAAATACNGAATATTTGCTAATGTTGCCAATTAATTTAATATAATTTCCAAATTCAGCTTTATTACAGGAGCTGAACAAAATACAGTATAATATTTGGTTATGCTAATAGTTTATTGATATAGAGATCATGTGCAAGTATATTTTATTTGTTTCTAGACAATATTCAGTATTCTAAATTGTTTTTTATTATTCATTTATTTCCCAGAGGGTAGGAAGTATTAAAGGATTACTGAACAAATGCACAAAAGAAAATATACCAGCTGTCTCACCATTGCCGGTTGGCAGAGAGATGTGGTGTTGTCAGACAACAGCCAATTAGAGGACAGAAGAAAACATAAGTAAGGCAGAAGGAAAATCAAATTTTTTTCTTCTTAACAGATATACGACCATCATCAATAATGGACGTGTTTGTGTTTTCATCATAAAAATGATTTTTATATGTAATTACTGCAAGATTTTTTTTTAAGTTTCATTGTGGTTAATGGAAAGATAATAATATTTATTTAATTTTGGTTTTTTGAGAAGATGTACGAGTGAGCATTGTCTTCTTTTGTGTGAGAAGAGGAACGAGAAAATAAAATTGGTGAAAAGGATTTCGACTTACTAATTTCAACGTAAATATTATTACTGAAGTAATTTCTGCATATCTGATTCAACTGAAATGTTACAACTGGCGACTCATACGTGTGGCTGAAGCACGAACTTCAAGAACTTAGGAAGCTGAGAACTGAGAACTTCAGCAAAGGGAAGGATCACGCCCGGGAAGGAGATTCTGCTACATTTCAAGACGTGAGAGCTGAGATGTGTTTTGTTTTGACAGGCTAGAAGAGAAAAGTTATTAAGTACCTTTGTGAAAAAAATGTGGTTTAAGTTATAGTCAAACACCATAGATAAAAAGTTAGATGTATTATTTAAAAAATTAGAAGCCATGCATGAAAAAATTTAGACGGTTAGTGTGTGTAGCGAAACAATGCAGGAAAAAATGCAAGCAGGTATGTTAGAAAAAATTGAAACAAAGTAGGAAAAAATACAAATGTGCAGCTAAGGCATACTGAAAGAAATAAAAACAGGTTTTTAATAATTTAGAAACATTTTGGAAATTATTAAACAAAATCATATAGAATGGAAAAAAAAATTTTATTACAAAAAATTTGAAGAAAATGATGAGGTTGAAGTAAACAAAATTAATGTAAAGAAGAGGTAATGTGCAAACAGGATTCGGAGTCATTAGATGATAAGGGTATGTTGAATACAAATGAGAGTCTGGGTTTTAAAAGAGCAATGGAAAAAAATGTTGAAAAAAAGAAGGAACTAATAAAATACATAAACGAGGGTAAAGGAATGTTGAACTCATGGGGTAGCGGGGGTCAAATGAACACGAACAATTAAAAAATAAGGTAAGAAGTAAACAAATTGAATGGGTAAACTTTGAATGAACACACAAGGTGAAAAGAGCAGTCAGGAAAAAGGAAAGATAGAAAAAATTATTAGCGAAAGGGGGTAGGGGGGTCAGATGAAACACAAACATGCAGAAGTAGGGTAAGATTGAAGAAAACGATAAGGGCCAAGGTTGCTGGGACACACAAAGACAGGAAAAAATTGAGGAAAAGAANACACACAAAGACAGGAAAAAATTGAGGAAAAGAAAAAGAAGAAGAAAAAAGGGTATTAAAGTTAATGCAGTAGAAAAAAGCAATAAATATAAAGTACTGTATCAGGAAGGTAGTGAGTGAGGAAGAAAAAAAGGAAAAGGGGACAAAATTGGAAAAGGGTAGGAAGTAGAAGGAAAATAAAGAGAAGGAATTGAGAAAAACAGTTGGCGCACAAATCTAATATATAAAATTCTCCCGTCACAGTTTTAGTCACTGAACTCCTCCAAAACGGCTGGACCGATTTTTATAAAAATTTTTATGTATACTCGGTAGGTCTGAGAATAGATTTATATCTATTTTTTACACCCCTAAGTAATAAGGGTGGCAACCCCCAAACAATTTTTTTTTATTGTTTGAACAACATTTTTATTTTTTATTTTTTTTTTGATGTGGCATCAAAAAATACATACCCTTCTAAATTTTCACCCTTCTACCACTAACCCTTATTTTTTTATAGCGATATTAGTAATTTAATAAATTTTACCCTAGGTCGATAACTGATCAATTATCATCGATCATTTATCGATCTAGGTTAAAATTTATTCCCACCAGGTGTCTCCCAGTGACACAGCACGGAGTAGCCGGTCTCCACTTTCTCTCACACAATAACCTTTCTCTTATTCATTTGTGCTCAGATCGTAGTAGTGACGTGTTTACAATTATATTTTCAATAATTAAGTGTACTTCTTAATTAACTTTATTATTGATCGCAAAGCTGTAATTGTTTGTATTTCCATTTTATTAATATTTATTAAATTATCTAATTTTATATTCCGTCATCGTCCACAGAGCTCCATGCCTCTTCCACTTATATACCACATCCTCACACACTTACAATAAGTTATAGTTATTTTTTTCTAATACTATAATCACTAGAAATACTTTTTATGGCAAAACAACGTTTGCCGGGTCAGCTAGTTAGTATATAAAATTAGGTACCATTTTGTTTATATTTATTTGTTCAAAGGAAAAATGTAATAGACATAATAAGTTGATTGAAGGAAAAAAATTGTAAATTAAAAAGGTAAGAGAGGTAATTTTAATTTAAGGAAAGATTGTACTATACATATTTTTAGTACAACAGCAAAAAGAAAGGTACAAAAAGTTCGTAGTTAAAGATAATAGGCTATATTTATGTAAATTTATAAAAAAAAAAATTTTTTTTAATAAATGAAATTATATGTGACAGTAATCAGGCCATAGCCTAATAATAATAATAGAAGAAAATCATGATGTTAAGTGAATGTTTATATTCATGTTTAGAGTGCTATAAATAGATGTAAATAATTTTTCTTAGAGGACAAAGGAAACATAAGCGATTGGTGATAAAAACTCAAATGATTAAGTATTGGAATGATAACATAATTGAATTGTAATTGTATTAATGAAATTTAATTGTTTATTGATTATGTAAAATGAGGATACAATGTGTTGTGCAAGGAGATAGGTATAAATTATGTGATACTAAATGGTTAAGAAGAGGAAGAGACTGTTGACTGTAGTGTTATAAAATATAGCAGAAAAAAGACTTTTGCGAAAAAGAAAATAACTTAATGAATTAAATGGAAAATATTATAAGCAAATGTTTTGTTTTAAATTTAATGTGCAATCATAATAGTGTAAAATATGTATAATGATTATGAATTTTAAATTCAACTGTAAAAAACATGTTGCAGCATGTAACGTTGCAAATTTTCAGGGGTTATATTTACTCTTAGTCACAGATATTATAATTATATATGATTACAGAATATTTAATATTTGCTTATGTTGCCAATTTATTTAATATAATTTCCAAATTCAGTTTTATTGTCTGAGTTAAACAAAATACAGTATAATCTTTGGTTATTGTAATAGTTTGACATAGAGATCATGTGTAAGTATGATTCATTTGTGTCTAGACAATATTCAGTATCCTAAATTTGTTTATTATTATTAATTTATTCCGTAGACTGTAGGAAGTATTGAAGGTTGTAACGTTCGTCAGTTTACACTGCCGAATGTTACTTTGCCACAACTAGCTCATAGGTAGAAACACGAGACTCAGTGAATGGACGCCGATTAATTATGAAAGAAGTTCCAGAGTATTTTGTTATATGTGTTTATTTAACTATTGTAGTTTCACAGTTCACACACAAATTGCTGGTATACAGAGTACGAACCTCTCACAGATAAATATAAAAGTACAGACCAGCGCCACAGTCGTTTACAGAATATTAATGTCTCCAAAACTTGCATCGAAATAAATATCAATTGCGTCAACCTCCCACACCGGCAGAGAAAAAGTCTAGTGGCCGATGTGGGGGTTATCCTCACACACGACGCGACCTAGATCAGCATTATATGATGCTTCTAACGACTGACCCAAAGTGAAGTGTTGAAGAAACTGCTCTAACGGCCCTCGCCGCAGACTGACTCTGAAGCACTCCTTCCGACGACTGACGAAACTGCTTAAAGGGCGACAGACAGACGCGTCTTTTGTTCTGCCTCTCGCCCCCCTCTCCTGAGATAAGGGCCTGGCCACGCACGCTCTCAACACGTTATCGACACTACGCCGCAGGAACTATTCCTGCGCTGTCAACATAAATGGACCTCTCGTACAACAAAACGGCGCCGGAGGAACTAAAACTTGTCGACGTTGCCTGAACTAATCTAATTAATGCTGATGCTTACCAAATAACTTTCGAAACGAAACGGTAAACAGACTCCTGGTAAACGTAAATAGCAAACGTCCGCCCGATAACCTACAATAGCACACGTCTGCTCGATAAACTAACACGGGAAACGAGCCACCACGGCTTTAAACTTCAAACCCGATAAAAATATTACGAAGCTTTCCAAAGCTTCATACACAAGAAAGAATTTTACACCAGCATCCCGAAAAATTAAGAATATTGGGTCATTACAAGGTTTATTAAACAAATGCATGAAATAAAATATACAGGTGGTCTCTCATCTTGCCATTGCTGGTTGGTGGAGAGATGTGGTATGGTCAGATGACAGCCAATTGGAGGACGGATGACAACATAAGTAAGGCAGAAGTAAAGTAGAATTTAATTTTTTTTAACAGATATCGTACCACCACCGTCAATGGGACGCGTGTGTATTTTTGTCATAAAAATGATTTTAATATGTAATTTATATGTAATTACTACAAGATTTTTTTTGAAGTTTCATCATGGTTAATGGAAAGATAGTAATATTTTTTAAATTTGGTTTTTTGAGAAGATGTATGCGTGAGCTTTGTCTTCGTTTGTGTGAGAAGAGGAACGAGAAAATAAAATTGGTGAAAAAGATTTCGACTTACTAATTTCAACGTAAATATTATCACTGAAGTAATTTCTGCAAAACAGATTCAACTGAAATGTTACAACTGCAGTGTAGAATTTTAGTTGATGTTATACTGTTGCTATTTTAGTAACACCGAATCTTCAGGCGTGTTTACCATTATTGCCCCACGTTGGGTGCCATATTTGTAATGTTGCAGACGTCAGATTTGGCGACTGGAAATCACAACTCAATTTTACTCACTCGGTAGACACACGAGTCTTACATTAAGGTGCTATATAAAAGTAAAATAAAAGAATTCAATTGTTAAATTATTTCCTCCGTATTTTATTTCTAGTTAGAAAAAACTGTTCACATTCTTAAATTTATTAATGCAGAGTCACGAGCAGTCAGCTTAATGAGCCAGTTTAAGCACAGAACAGCACCGCAGAGATCATTAATTATTCATGTCAGTCAAAACTCGCATCATGAGAAAATTAAGAAGACAGGAGGGATATAATTTCTGTCCTGGCTCCTTGGTGACCTCCCACACTGACGGAAATAATTTAATAGGTAAAGATAGGCCAAAAATTGAACTCAAAAAAGAAAAAAATGGTTATGGGTGCCTGCCAATGTGGGTGAAATTTGCTACTCTTGACGCGTCTTCAAAAACTGATCGATTGTTAGCGTGCGGCAGACGCTCACGGCTAAAGTTGCCACGCGCTCTACCCCCACTCCTCACACCAGGGTGTCAAAAACCTAACCAAATAAGGGCACAGCATGGTACTGAATCCCTTCAGATACTGCGCGAACTCCCGTCACAACAACATTCCCACGCCAGCCGAACTGCGTAATAGTAAAACAATCAAATTTATAGAACATTCTCAAAGGATAAAAATGTCTCTGAATGTGGTAACAGCCGCTATCTATGATTGCTGACACAACTTCAACTGCAACTTAAGAAAAAGCAAACGCATATCAGATAAACATATTCACACTGCCAAAACTTCAAATATTGATAATCAATTACAATTCTTCGCAAAACAAAAGAAAATTAACCAAATGTCCCAATTAAGTTATTATTAACTGCATCATTTCAAGCTGTTTGCTATGAGGCTAATTGTATGAGATGCACATTCTAAATGATGGTGAAGAATAAGTGAAGCTTCAGAAGTCAGAATTCTTTTGTGACGAACCACAAGTTGTTTCATTTTTTAAGAAGAAACATTTTATTTCTTTACAAAGATACATAAGCAAATACCTCACTTACAAACTTGAACAATTGAATATTTGAACAAACATTTCTGGAGAGCATGGTAGTTTAATACTTGAATGATAAATTTCTCACAAAAAATTACTAATTAAACCAATATTAAAATATGAATCAGTGGTCGTTCTGGTGGAGTCAAACCAATGCTGTCATTCTAGTTATACATTAAAATATACATTAAAATATATTGAAGCACATGAAAAACAAGTGGGTGCTCTAATGGAGACTATTCAAAGCCACTTGTAAGTTGTAAGTTCCAACAACTTTCACTAACCCAGTCAATTTAAAAACACAGTTAAAAATTTACAATTATCAAAATATCAAGGGAGCATTTTAAGGTAATCAAAACCTGAGCAGGTGGGTCCTCAGCAGTCTGAATGAAGGAACATTCAGTCAGACGCGACAGCGAGTGCGATTCCTTTCAACCACCGCTCCGATGCAAATCAACTGCGTCGGAACTAACCACAGTGAATAAATGAAGATATTAACACACAATACATTACAATATTAGAAACATATTCAGGGAACCACAACTGCAACCACAACCCGATAGCGAGTTAAATCAAATAGAATTTGGACAGGGTGACCGAAAGGGAATTTTGAATGCTACGGACACACAAATGGTACCCTATTCTACACATGAACTAGCCCAAACACATTATGTTAAAAACATCAAGCAAACAGCTAAAATGAATAATCTAAACCATGACCCACCTGCTGCTATGCTCTAAGGGGCCTCGGGCCACTGCCACGTGACCATAGAGACAAGTCTTACCAGAAGCGAAATACAGTAGGAAGTGTGGCAGAGAAGGCAGCAACACAGCCTTAAATAAACTTCTCCACATATTCTAGGTTCTTCACAAAAAATAGCAAAATCCAACAAACAGAATTGAAAAAAAAACTCAAGCAATCCATGGTAAAGCATGGATAATAACAAAACACCAAAAAAATCTGAAATTCTTAAAAATTTTAAGATGCAACAATATGATATGGCATCTTAAAATAGTAAACTATTATCTGCACATCCAATTAATTACATTAACATCTCATTATAATATCCAAGTTTTATTGTTTCTCTTCATTTGCACTTTCCCCTCATTTACTCCATTTTGCATTTGTTCCTAGAAAAGTGTAAAATAAGGGTTCTACTGATATCTTCAAAAATTACATTGATACATGCTGTAAACTATATTGAAGTTATGCTTATACTGGATACTGTTAGCATACCAAATTTAATTCAGGTCAGTCTTGTAGTTCTTGTGATATGGCATATCACCTAACAATGTTCATTAGACTGTCATTTTTAAAAGTCTGAAATTCTTGAATTCTATTCATGGGTTGACTATCATAGCACATTTTGTTTGCCAAATTTGGTAGTAATGGATCAGTAGTTTGTAGGAAACTGAATTTTCAGTTTGTATTATTATCTTCCAGAATGGTGACCAGAAGAGTTTTATATATTTAATTACTTAAATTTGACACTGTCAGCTTACCAAAATCATTAAAAATCAGTTTATAGTTTCTGAGAAATGGTAATTACCCCAACAGCTTTGAACGACCATCATTTTTAAAATAAGCATCCATTGTTGTTAAAAGCTAAAAATGTGAGGTTTTCTCACTAGGTGTTATAAGTATACCAAATATAGACAAATTTAGCACAACGGTTTGAAATATTTTAGAGGAAGACACACATGCAAATGTCTGAGCATATTTGCGCTCTCTCTCTCTCTCTCTCTCTCACACACACACACACACACACACACGCATCACTCAATTGTTTGCTCAATAGCACACTTGTTCACTCACTTATTCACTCGCCCACACATACAGGTTGATCCTAAAATCATGGGACAAACGTTGAGGGGTGGTAGAGCTCACTAAAACAAACAATTATNACACACACACAAAAAATTGTTTGCTCAATAGCACACTTGTTCACTCACTTATTCACTCACCCACACATACAGGTTGATCCTAAAATCATGGGACAAACGTTGAGGGGTGGTAGAGCTCACTAAAACAAACAATTATTGTATAGGAATATATGGGCGGAAGTGACGCGTTGAGGCACAAACACAAACATAACACATGACATGCAAAACATTGTTTATTTACAACGTTGCCGCTAATGCCTTTTAACAGTAATGTTTATAATAATTGCTCAAAATTGCTACCACCGACAGTAGTGCAAGCTTGGTAGCGTCGGTGGAGTGATTGGCGAACAGATTCAAATACGCCGGGTATTTCACGCACACGTGCAGCTGCACACGATAGTCAAGCGACGAGGTCTTCAATGGAATCAACTGGAGTCTCGTAATTGAGGGCTTTCAAATGCCCCCATAGCAACAAATTGAGACTCGATAAAAAGGCATTTAGCGGCGATGTTGTAAATAAACAATGTTTTGCATGTCCTGTGTTATGTTTGTGTTTGTGCCTCAACGCATCACTTCCGCCCATATATTCCTATACAATAATTGTTTGTTTTAGTGAGCTCTACCACCCCTCAAAGTTTGTCCCATGATTTTAGAATCAACCTGTAGATAGAAACGATAGCAAAAGACATGTAGACAGGAAAATTAGCTAAATACATGCTCTTATGTTTCAGGTATGTGTCACTTCGTTATGAAAAGGAGAGCATATTGAGTGTTCAGTTTACTCGGGAGAAGGATCGAATGCTGAATCTTTTGAGCGACAGACCAGCGTTGCAGGAAACACCACAAACATCACCATCGACCAGTGGGACGAAGCGAGCAGCAGAAGATGATGGCACATCTGATTCAGAACTCCCGAGGGAGAAGCGTAAAAAGCCATCAAAGAAAACTAGTGTGGGCAAGGTCCTGGCCCGCTTGGGGCTTATGCGGTCAAAGGCTAGCACATCTGATGGTAAGAAGGTTGAAGAGGGTAATAGTCTGGCCAGCAGCCCCATGAGTGGGGAAGGCAGCCTTGAACACAGTCAGTTGTCCACCGTGTGTGATGATGCTGTTCCATCAACTTCAACAGCAGCTGTTGATGGAGATGGTTTTGATGAGAAGATGGACCATACTGCTGATGAGACAGCAGCAGAGAGCAGCACATCTGCAAAGCGAAAAGAGTGAGTTTAAGAATGTATAGAGCAAAGATTTTACTGTATTATTTTAATAAAAAGGTTGTCATTGAAATTGGTAGATTTTGTCTGTATCATCGTAAAAGAATTTAGAGTAAGTTGTTAAAATTNATAAAAAGGTTGTCATTGAAATTGGTAGATTTTGTCTGTATCATCGTAAAAGAATTTAGAGTAAGTTGTTAAAATTTTTAAGATAAAATTGTTTTTTTTTCTGGCTATATTTTATTTTATTTATTGTTTTAACTTAAATTTCTGTGTTATATGGT
Organism: Clitarchus hookeri; assembly: GCA_002778355.1. Taxonomy (NCBI): domain Eukaryota; kingdom Metazoa; phylum Arthropoda; class Insecta; order Phasmatodea; family Phasmatidae; genus Clitarchus; species Clitarchus hookeri. The sequence goes on from NQII01008845.1 coordinate 54,123, forward strand.
GTATTAACTTGAATTTTGGTGTTGTCTGTGTATTAACTTGAATTTCTGTGTTATTTTTCTTTTCTCTTGCCTCTACTCATTTCTACAAATTGTGTAGTCATGTGTCCCAGTTACTGGCATGGAGTAACCATGCACTGATGAATGGTGTGCAGAAATAAAGTAAGTGGTTAGAAAAGGACTGATGAAAAAGTGCAAAATATTGGAATTTTCATAGCATGCTGTCTAGAAATAATTTTTTCCCATTTGTTGCTCTAAAGAAACGTAAATTAAATTAAATCATTTTTACATATTTTTTTTTCTTTCAAATTATGTTTTTTGTTTTAAAATTTTTTAATTTTCTTTGCTCTGGAATAAATGCACGTGATATTTGTGACTGCAATGTGATGAGTGACTGGTAAGTGTTGACTGTTTAGATTCACATCTGGCTTCCTGGAAGATTTGAAGAATCTGGAACTGACCCAGGAGAGTGCTTCCGTTACGTACCGTATTCTAAAGAGAGCCAATCTTATCATTGAGACAGTGCGAAGCCACAAGGTCATTTATGACTTGCAAAAACTCATGAAGGCAAGTGTGTATTTTTAGGATTTATAACTCGGTTTATTAAGAACAAATTTATTTTCACATCATTTGTAAAAAGTTTGTGAATCATAAATTTTCTAGTTATATGGTATGCAGTTAAAAACTTTTTCAGTAGAAGTTAGCCAAAATGTTGCTTACACATTTTTGCATAATTTTTAAAAGTGGGTCACATTGTTTAAGTGCTGATTGCTACGATAATTCTGTGATAGTCTCCTGACGTTACCCTTAGCGTTTCCTCTTTGCTGTTTTGTTTACAATTTCCTTATACTGACAAAGAGCCTTACTACAGTAAGCTCTCGATTCTAAGACATTTCATGGTTCCCAGAAAAGGGTTTTTTAAAACTTCCCCAACAATAACTTTCTGGAAAAAGTTAATTTAAATTACGTTTCCCAAAAAGGGTTGTTATTTCAACGGTCTTAGAAATGAGAGTTGACTGTAGTTATTTCCTTTGACAGTACAGTAAATCTATTATTTGTTGTCACAACTGTNGGTCTTAGAAATGAGAGTTGACTGTAGTTATTTCCTTTGACAGTACAGTAAATCTATTATTTGTTGTCACGGCTGTGCCTAAATATACCTGTAATGTAATTAGCATCATTGTCTTGCGCCACTGACGCTTTAAGACTTAAAAGTGGTGCCGTCTACGACGCTGATCATCGATACACTCTGTGTGCGTTTGACTTCCTTCACCTGATTCCTTTCTTTGCCTTAAGCTCTTTGGTTCCCCCTCTCCCTGGGAATGTGCGTAGTGAGCTATGTCTACTCCGGTTGGCTTTAAATAATGTGTTTTTGCCTCCTGCGAGCACTTACGTACTTACCACCATCCACCAGTTACTTGTTTTTCGTAGTCTGTATCTGCTAGGACACTGCCAAACTGGTGAGTCAGGATGTTCTCTTGTGTATTTAAAGTCAATTTTATTAATGAGATGTAGTTAGTTTTATTGAGANAAACTGGTGAGTCAGGATGTTCTCTTGTGTATTTAAAGTCAATTTTATTAATGAGATGTAGTTAGTTTTATTGAGATGTGCTTTCATGTAGTGACTTTCCAAAAATTATTGTCATTTTGTCTATCATTCAAAACTGTAGTTTGGTGCACATAAGCCATTTCACGGCAGTCACTGTAGTGTAATGTTTTTATAGTGTAATATTGCACTCGGCTAGCTCAGTAGTAGAAACACGAACTCTTTAAAAAAGGTGCCAATTAAATACCAAATTATGTAGTCAAGTTCTGGTTTATTATTCTTTAAGTTTATTTACTAAACATGCCACAGTTCACATACGGTTCAGGTATGCCGAGTACGAACAGGGTTCACCGATACACAGACAATCTAGAGAGCAGCGCCATAGTCGTTGGTGATTAACTATGTCATAAAAACTTCCCCGAAGGAAAACAGATGCAGCAACCTCCCACACCGACTGAGAAATAATCTAGCAAGTTCAAGTTTGCCGGTGCGGGGGTTACGCGCCACGCCCGACGCGGCCTCGGCGAGTCGCTGCTGAGGGTCTACTGCTGGTTATCGACTGCTCGTTATTACTGCTGGAAGGCGACAGGTACACTCTGTATTTGTCGCGTGCCTATCACCCCCCCCCTCCCTTTTCTACACAGATAATAGCACGGCAGCCGACATCTGCCAGCAGCGCCATCCAAACTACATCGTAACCCGCTTAACTGCATCATCAGTTAAAATAATCAAACTAATGTCAACGCAGTCGGAAAGTTTCTAATCTAATATTGACGCTTAACAAAAAACTAAGACATTCAAAGCTGCAAACGTATGCCCGATAATGTTATTCCACAATAAACAAACTACGACGGCTTTAATTTTGAATCCCTATAAAATATTACGAAACCCTGTTAAATGAAAGAAAATGAACCGCGTATCCCGAAAATTTATAATACTGCGTCTTTACATTACCTCCTCAGTTTGGAATAGATTTTGAAGAAATCTTTCCCAAAGGGAAACCTATCTTGTATGCAACTACTCTGTAAACCACTGTGCATCTGCTCCTTGACAACAATTTACATTTTCAAGGTGGTAATTAAACTCATAGTGTAAAATATTCACTTCACTCTTAAAGAAGTACAGATGAGCAACAAGATGCTGGGATGCTGCAACAAAATCATACATTTCACTTTTTCAATTAGTTACATGTTATCATTTGTGGTTGAGGGTGTATTTCCAACCTATGCTATAGATGGTTCCTTTTGGGCTGTTCGTTCCTCTGGTTCCTCGCTGGGATCAGCACACACATTTCCAAAAGGGGACCCAGGTCTGCCCATAACTATAAACGCCACTGCGACTGCCTTACACTAGGTCAGTGCTGATAAAAAAAACACCACTGCGACTGCCTTTCACTAGGCCAGTGCTGACTAAAAACAAAGGGCCCCAGACCTGTCCCAATCCCAATACTCTTACTTCTTATGCCACTGATCCCAGGACACCATAATCTACAGCAACATCCCACCACTACTTATGTTTACATAAGGCTAAACATAATACATNACTGATCCCAGGACACCATAATCTACAGCAACATCCCACCACTACTTATGTTTACATAAGGCTAAACATAATACATAACCTCAACCACTTCAACCTTTGGAAATGTAGGTAACATGTGCTGCATCGTAAATTAACCTTATTTATTATTCCTATTGTCAACTCTTATTTCCAAACTTACATTAATTATATGTTTCTTTACATTAACACAGCATAATTTTAAGTTAACTTCTAACAAATATTTTTCAAATGTAAGAACAAAACTTATTTATATTCATATAGCACTTCCTGTTCGGTACTCTGCATAAATAAATCCCATTAGTTTCAATAACACAACTGTTTACGTATTTGAAAGGTATATCTCAGTTCACAAAATCTTCACTATTACAAAAACTATCCTTTTAATCATACTATTAGAACATTTTAAAAACAAAACATTGTTTCATGACCTTCATTATCTAACTAAATACAAGATACTGCATATTAAAATATGTTCTTGAGAACATCACATTATTTTATAATGTTGACAAATACAGTATGTATTTGTAAAGAAAAAACCACACATTCTCTACCATTAACACTAACTTTTCTTATATGTTTTATGAAGAGTATCTGCCATTCCAGAAATTCAATATTCTATCTTTGGTTTCAAGTTGCACTGAATAACTACAAGTTACTGCATATTATAATATATGATGATTCAATGATCTTAAACAGAAACACTCTGCCTCACAATTATTAATTCTAGGTCAGTAGTCTGATATATTTTCTATTAACAATTATCTTATCAATTATTTGCTGTTGCCTGAGAAGGGTTTACCCCATGTATCCTGTACACATTGTGACTTACTTGTAGGGTCCTTCATTAAAAATANCTTAAACAGAAACACTCTGCCTCACAATTATTAATTCTAGGTCAGTAGTCTGATATATTTTCTATTAACAATTATATTATCCATTATTTAGACAACGGACTCTTCCCAAATGGGGTACATAGGACATGTGTAACACTGTTACTTGTAGGGTCCTTCATTAAAAATAATTTTCTTCAAAATAAAAACATTTACTTATCTCTCTTACCTTATTCCTGTATAATCAAAGTATTAAAAAAATTATACAAGAAAAATAATAAAAAATGAAATATCTAACTTATTATCTAAATTGCAGTATGTCTGCCCTTACTACATTTTTCTTCTTCTTCCTTTTCCTTATTATTCTATCCTTGTGTTTCAATTTCCTTCCCTTTTTCCTTACTACCTTCCTCATAATATACTTCACTCTCCTCATGTTATCTACTGTCTTAAATCTACTCCTCTTTTTCCTTTGCTTTTTCTTCACTACTTTTCTAACCCTTTGTTTTAATCTTTTCTTTCTCTTTACAAAACTTTTCCTGAACACATTATAGTGTTTCATTCTACGATACCCCTGTTTCTCAATATAACCTTTTACTGTGCTTTTCGCAAATTTTGCCTGTCACACATGAACAGCTGATCCTAATCGCAACTTTGATTCATTATAACCATTTGGTTGTACCCCCCAAACCTGAAATTTCCCTTCCTGTACTACATTTCTCTTCAACTTACTGACTTCACAACAGCTAGGTACACTCTTCTCAAATTTATCAATCTGCCTCAGCAATTGTTTTTCTTTTAAAGGAACTGAGTGTCCAATTATAAATTCTGTATTTCTCCCCTCAGTTTTAACCTCTTTACTTAGTTATAACTTCTGCATTTTTACTCTCAACATTAAACTCTTTACATTCATTATCACAGCCAGTATTAATTTCATTGTTTACGTCATTGCTGTGTTTATTATCTTTACTTGGGACAATCAATGTTTAAACCTTTCCTAACATATTCATTTCTGTTTCAACCCCCCAATTTTCTAGCCTTCTTTCCAATCTTTCAATAATTTCATCACTCTTTTCTGCTAGTCACCTATTGACTTGTTTAAGCTCGTGTTGTCCTTTCTGTAAAGACAACAGGATATTAAACATTTCTGACGTCCATTTTGAGTTATTTACGGAAAACTGTGCCATTATTTATTTCAATTATGACTTAGTAAATTTTTCAACTTTACCTATAAACAAATAAACAAAATAACTCTTGGTGAATTTACTTGTATTGGTGGCTTCACTGATGATTGATGATTTCTTACAGTGTTACTGCTGTTGGGGATTGTAGTCTTCTCGTACTTAGAACGTCGGCATCGTTAACATCAGCGTCGTTAACTGGAACTGCTGGTAACGTGTTGTGTCGCTCATAGACGCGTTTAGAACTGCCGGCCGGCAACTTGGTTATGTGATGCTCGATGTTCGTAGGGTAAGTCTTCACATGGGGTTATTCGAGCCTCGCGCCTGGGTCGCCATAATTGTAACGTGGCACCACGCTGTTTAGGACTGCCATAATTGTAACATGGCAGCCTCACTGTTAGGTGCCATAATTGCAATATTGCATGCGGCTAGCTCAGTAGTAGAAACACAAACTCTTTAAAAACGGCACCAATTAAATACCAAATTTTGTAGTCAAGTTCTAGTTTATTATTCTTTAAGTTTATTTACTAAAGATGCCACAGTTCACATACAGTTCAGGTATGCTGAGTACGAACAGGGTTCTCCAATACACAGACAATCTAGAGAGCAGCGCCACAGTCGTTGGTGATTAACTACGTCATAAAAACTTGCCCGACAGATGCAGCAACCTCCCACACCAACTGAGAAATAATCTAGCAAGTTCAAGTTTGCCGGTGTGGGGGTTACGCGCCACGCCCGACGCGGCCTCGGCGAGTCGCTGCTGAGGGTCTGCTGCTGGTTATAGACTGCTCGTTATTACCGCTGGAAGGCGACAGGTACACTCTGTATTTGTCGCGTGCCTATCACCTCTCCTCCCTTTTCTACACAGATAACGGCACGGCAGCCGACATCTGCCAGCAGCGCCATCCAAACTGCATCGTAGCTCGCTTAACTGCGCCGTCAGTTAAAATAATCGAACTACTGTCGACGCAGTCAGAAAGTTTCTAATCTAATGTTGATGCTTAATATAAAACTACGACTATCAAAATGGCAAACGTATGCCCGATAATGTCATTCCACAATAAACAATCTACAACTGCTTTAATTTTGAATCCCGATAAAATATTACGAAACCCTGTTAAATGAAAGAAAATGAACCGCGTATCCTGAAGATTTATAATAGTGCATCATTACAATAGCTGTCTCGTTTGTTCTGTCAGCAGGAGCTTGGAGTGCTCAATGGGTGTAAAATGATGGCTAGACACCTGTTTTTCGCAGTACGCAAAATCGCGAAATAAACACAAAATACACAGTTTCTCGCAAAAAATAACATACCTCGCGAAAAACAACAAAACACAAAAAAAAAAGTGCGAAAAAAACACACTATTTCAGCGTGTAGAGATCACACATTTTCACAAAAAGAAATTGTTCAATTTACAGTAGAGTTTAATATTTTAACGTAGTTTCTATGGAAGTAAAAATAATAATAATAATAATAGCTTTTCACTGGTGCAATAATTTGTTCACTCATATTCATAAACAAAATAACGATTCCGGACGCGTAAAATGTAAACTTGTTGAAGCTCATCCATAGATGCCGTACATGAGAAAATTTTGCTGTTTTATGAGACAAATATACATAGTTTGCACGCCCGCTGCCGCGTCACAAGTGCGCACTGATGAACGCCATCTTTGTACAAAATCTTGACTTAACAATATTTACAGGAATACAAAGATTCAGTGGCCTATGCGTGAAATATTAATTATCCCTCATTTTTCATCAAAAATTCTGGTGGGCCTATACACGCACACAGTTTATGCACATCAAAATAGGTACATTTCCATTTTGAATCCACATGTTTAAGATGCTAATTTGATAAATCAATTCAATATGTAGTTGGGATCGGAAAGTCGACACAATCGATGTTTCGAAAATAAACTGATCTTGGTGACAAACTAATTTTGTTTGTATTTCGTCCCTTTTCACTTTTCATCGCATAATTAATGTAATCTTGTTGGTAGCTCTGGTAAAGCTGTAAATTACTTGAGCATTTGGAAAATTCTAGTGCATCAGTGGCAGCAACTCTCTCCTCACAATGTAGTGACCTGAAAAAAAATGTTTGAATTGCTAAAAGATGGTTTTTTTTCTTTCAGAAAACATCAGATGCACTTTCAAAGCTTTCCAAACAAAGTCAGTCACATTTGACTTCACAGTTTAAATTGGTCGGGGAGAGGAGTCTCAAAAAATTTAATGATTTAATTGAGTCTGACAGTGGTAGGGAATTCATTGAATGTCCTGGTAAACTCTTTGATCCAAGAAATATTCTAAAATTGTCTTTAAAAACCATGAAATATGTGATGCAATGAAAAAAGTACCTATCTTGTGTGAGCTTTCATCTGATAGTTTGCAACCATATCTGTTGTTTAGGGATTCTGTAGTTAACGTGTTTCAAAATGATCAAGATGTCGATATTGTTAAATGGTTGCTTTCGCTGAAGTGTGATTTTTCTGACTGTGTTAATGCTGCAGTGAAATCAGTATGGATTCCAGTCAGCAAAGGAAAGGAGTTTCTCAATGTATGGGAATATAATGACTGACAGAAGGACAAACCTTAAGCCAAGCAATATGGAATTAACGACAGTGCTTGCATTTTCTTATTAAATGTTTGCTATTTTATTTTTGTGCTATCACCAAAGTAGCCAAAGTTTGTTGCAATATGAAATATGTGCGAGCGCTAGCATTTTTATACCAAACATATATAATTTTATTTTTATGATATTACCAAACCATTTTTTTTCCAGCCAAATTTTAGCAAAATTTAATGAAATGAATTTAAAATTGACGAAAAATGCTACGAAATCAACTAAAAAAATTGACGAAATCTATCAAAACTTTTCACCACAAACAAATGTGTCTAATGATAGCGTTTGTGACTCACCACTCAAACCTAGTTTTGTTGAATTTTCTCATTATTCAACTCAACCAGGTTCCTTCTTTCCCTATGTCGAGGGGGCCTGCCTGTTGACTGCTTAGTTAACTTTACACAGCTTTAAAGAAGTTTAAGGGGTTTTGTATTCAAATTGGCATGTGGTATTTTAATTACATTTTTTTGTATATTCATGTCTTTGGAAGTACCTGTTGGCCACTCCTCTTTTAATGTGTCTCTCTTCCCTTAAGTTTGTAAACTAATATTTTGTAGGGTGAAGGGGGCAACTTTGGTAGAGCCACAGTTTACATCACTACCTGCCCTCTCGTTCCCTGTAATTTTTTAATTTTATTTATTTTAAGCCCTTTCTATTAGGAATTTTAAAAGTTGTTGTTTGGGCATAGTAATTTTCAGTTTGTAATGTTAAGTTATACTCAATTCTTGCAAAACCATTTATAAAATTGTGTCAAGTTATGTGGATGTATTCAATTGTTTTGGCAAAAGTGAAGCCTAAAACTAATATTTTTGTCTTTCCTGTTTCTATTATTTGTGGAATGGCACAGTATTTTCATAAATTGCAAACATAT
>NQII01008846.1:9279-61607 GCA_002778355.1 Clitarchus hookeri
AAATATATTTCAAATTCGTGTCGTTTCGTCAAATTATTATAAAAAATAATTCAACAATATTAACGCGATATTTTTGTATGCTTTTGGAATTAATATCAATGACGAGTTGAAAGCGAGGTTGGAGAGGGGTGATACGACGTGAAAAAGCTTTCTGAAGTTGGCACAACTTCAGGAAACTTTTCCGCGTCGTACCGTTTTATTGTACGTTTCATTTTGATCGCCTATACATAACTACATTATCACGAAGTTTAGTTTTTAACACTAACAACCATTGTTTTGTGTCCTTGTAAAATAAAATGTATTAATAAATGTAAGAACTCTTTCTTATCCGCGTATTTTCTGCTTTTGTGATGTGCATCGGCAGTGCACTCAGAATAGCCAACGTAATTTTAACTTTTGTTCGTTCGTGCGTCAGCTGATACGGAATTTTGTAAATGGCACTTTGTTTGTTTCGTATACTTCAAGTTGCCACTCACTGACTGTCAAAACGTGGCCTTCTTATACGGTATGGACCATATCAACAGGTACGATACTTGGTCCTGTCTCCTGATTTCTGTTCTGTTTTACATGACTGAAATCACCCCAGGTGAACGCTGTGATATCTCTTTAATATAGGCAATGATCCCTTCTTTTCCTGTTCTTGCTAGTCCAAACAGCTTTTCTGTAATGATTACGCTGTCGAAAATACAATACGCCCTACTTATAAAAATGTTTTGGCACATATTGCTTTGCGTGTTATGTTCTACTCTTAGAAGTATGGCATACAATTGAATTTATTAANAAAAATGTTTTGGCACATATTGCTTTGCGTGTTATGTTCTACTCTTAGAAGTATGGCATACAATTGAATTTATTAATGCACTTTACAACTTAAACTGGAAGTGAAACACTGGAAGAAATTCAATAAGTTAATCGCATCCACGATGGCCAATTATACGCAGGCCTATGTATCGCATTCGCTACTAACTTAAAAAAACTTTCATAGTAATAATTAATAATACAAATCTTCAACAGCATAAGCTAGCTTAAAAAGAAATCACAAGCGCGGCACTTTTCTTGGATAAATCAATTTTTGCAGATGCAAAGCGGGTCACCATCCATCTTGTGAAACTTTACTAACCCTGAAACTTATGTTCAACTATTGCAAATAACTACGAAAAATACATAATACTGGAAAAAATATTTCAATTTTATAAAATAGTTACGTATTTTACAGGCTCTACCTGAAAGAAAACACAAACCTCCTAATTTATTATTATAAAAGCTACTTTTACTAACGAAAGATCTATGGAAAATTTGTACAGTCTACAATAAATTAATTACGTTACATAAATGTTTACTGAAAATGTCTACGCAGTTAACATTTAAAATTTTATCGTTTTATCAAAATTCCGTAGCTGCAGTGAGTTTCCTTTGTGTGAAACGTTTTGTTGCAGAACATGCAGTTGTAACCAGTAAAGGTGTTCCTTTTTTTCTCGCTGTACGCCCGCTGCTCCCAAACCAGTCTAATTCACAGCCAGTAGAAAAACAATGAACTCACGCAAGCAGAGGCGACAATAGTAGCTGGCGCGGGCTGCTCGGCCGTGTAAACGATCCAGACTGAAGAACACATGTTGAACCTTGAACAAGCGTCAGCTGACCCTCGCCTGCAGTCAAAAGGTCACAGCGCTGTTCCCACACACACACACACANGAACCTTGAACAAGCGTCAGCTGACCCTCGCCTGCAGTCAAAAGGTCACAGCGCTGTTCCCACACACACACACACACACACAGAATTATCTTCGCCTCCGGTCCCTCGCGACCACATGTGACTCGTTTCGTAACAAGCTCTCNCACACACACACACACAGAATTATCTTCGCCTCCGGTCCCTCGCGACCACATGTGACTCGTTTCGTAACAAGCTCTCACTGTTAGTTCAACGAGTAAATAAACGTATCTTAAGAGTTACATACTACTATCGTTACACAGTCGTTTTCGACAAAGGAAATACACTTTAAGCTTGGTGAGAGAGAAAAAGTCACTTGTGCTGTCAAAAATCGAGAACGTTAATTTTACGAGTTTCAGTCTTGAAGCGGTCTTCAAATAAAAATAAATAGGCCTTATCACTGTACTAAACAATTAAATCGTTGTTTGAGCTAGACATATGGACGTATGTAGTTTCGTTTCAAATTGATCACCCTTAGCTGTACGCATATGCATCTACAGATAACGGATATTATAGATCTCGGTCTTACTTATTCCAACTGAGGCCGTCCTTTTAAAGAAATAATCCAACATGTATAAAAAACAAGAGGTTTACAGTTCTTTCACCCGCAGTTCTGACAGGGTTAAACATAGTCGCGGCGAAATATTAATGTCTATTACGTGTAATGTGCTATGTCGTGTATAACAAATATGTGTACAATGTAAAATACTAACCGTAAGAACTATCGTCAATACAAACATTGTTAAAAAGTAATAAAACTGACCTAAATATGGTTATAGGCCTAAATTGTGAACATTCGTACGAAATGGTATTTTAAATATGACAGAATTCTTTGAACAGCTGAAAACAGTAAACAAAGCATAGGACAGTTAAAACGTATTAGTCATATGGCAGTGTTTATGTTTACATGTAGTGGAAGGATACGATATCGGTAACCAAATGTAGAACTTTAGCAGGGCTTCAGAAAAGTGTGAAGTAACCGTGAATGGTCTATTCATATAGCCTATGGATAAGCAATGACTTATATGACATTACACTGTCCATATATTAATAAGCAGTGACATATATGACTTTATTGGCTAGAGCCGGTTGCATGTACGATACTCAATAAATTAGCGGGATTGGCACACACATAGTGGGCAGGTTTTCCCCAAGTCCTCCCATTCGTCCTGCCATTTCTTCTTCTCTTCCACGGCAGATATTCTTGTGCCAATCGCACAAGAAGGATGTTAAAAATATTTATTAAAGTTTTGTCANAATCGCACAAGAAGGATGTTAAAAATATTTATTAAAGTTTTGTCATTACAAAGGTGGGTTTATGCATTTTAAGAATTCCTTGTTTATTAACAAACAATACTTTGAAAAATCAGTTCCCACATTTTTTTGTAACACTGCAAGTCAATTAGAGCACATTTTACAACACGCGATTGTGGACTGTGTAATAATAAATTTAAATTTTAACAAGCAGATAATTTATTTTAACTTATTATGGACGTGCAAATACATACTGATTTTGTAGGTTTCATAAAAATGTATTTTAATTTTAAATATGGTATATTAAATGCTGTTCACGTTAATCTAAGCACTTTTGAAATCAAGCCTGTATTTAGTACAGTCAAATAAGGTGAAAAAAGGGGTAAACCTCGGAATGAAAGTTACAAAGCTGAAAATTTGCATACATCTTTGTTTTGACATTCTAAAAGTTAGCTCAAAAGTTTCATAGAATCTCGTGTCCGCGTGTCAAGATATTCAAGGTCATTATGTCAACTGTGGAATCTAATGCATAGTACAGTTTATAAAATCAATTACTTACTAACAATATTATAATTATTGAGGAATGTATATTATTTACTTCGTAATAAATAATATCTATAAATATTATTCATAAATAAGATAACCGTTTGATAATATTGAGTTTATTTATATTAATAATGAGTAGGAAAGAGATGAAGTATTTTTTTTTCGAACAGTGTAAATGTTTGGATATACCTAGCTATATTATTTCCCGAGACGGGATCCCTAACACGACCAATTATACGAGGGTTATTCGGGAAGTAAGGTCCGATTTCTTATAAAACATAAACCATCACCGATTTTTTCAAAAAAATTTTTATTTAATTCCTTATATGTTTCTCTATTTTTCTACATAGTTTCCATATTTGTTTAAACATTAGTCATAACGTACTACAAGCTTTTGTATGCCTAAGTCATATATGTCTGACGCCTGTAAGGACAAACAGTCTGTAACTGCTTCTTTCGCCTTTCATCTTCTCTAAAAATTGATCACCTTCCTTATGATATCGGTCCAAAAAATCCATAGCACAAGCCATTCTTTTCATTTGGTGTTCCTCAGTTAGCAGCCTGGAAACCCAACGTGCACACAATTTGTAAAATTGCAAATTTTCAGAGACTATTTTGTGCAAAGTTGTTCTACCCACATTCGGAAATTCCAATGGTAAAGTTGAAATTGTGAATCGCCGGTCTTCACCACTCTTTTCGTCTGCGGCTTTGACCAAATCTTCTGTGATCACTGATGGTCGGCCTGATCGCGGTTCATAATGGACATTTTCCCGTCTGTCCTTGAAAGTTCTCACCCACTTACGCACTTTGCTGTCAATCATCGCATTAGGGCCATACACTTGACTTATCTGCCGATATACTTCCACTGCTGAAACATTCCTTGCTGTCAAAAACTGAATCACTGACCGAATTTCACAGTCGGCGGGCTGATCAACTGTTTTAAACATTTTGAACTGACACTGTAAACAGCACACTGCAACAATACCAATGCAAATGGCGTCGATTGATGAGCAAGGCATGCCGGGAGTCGGTGCGCATGCGCGTTACAATGTTCGTGTGACATTCAATTAGCTACGGCGATTCGGACCTTACTTTCCGAATATCCCTCATAAGTTGGGGCAGATGTTCAATTGTTAAGACCAGTGCAGCAGTTCAACAGCATATCTATCGTGTCTCCTACCATATCCAAACGTGGTTATGGAAAGAATTAGAACCCGAGGAATGTGGGTGGACATTGCAAAACGAAATTCTGGAACCCACAACAACATTATTACCACCAGCACCAGAACTACTCAGTACGATCTTCTGCAATTGCAAGAAAGTCTGTGGTGCGAGTTGTGGATGTAGAAAAGTAGGGTTGCAATGCTCCTCAGTTTGTGGCCAATGTAACGGACAAGCATGCCTCAACGCTTCATAATATACAAATGATCTTGGTGAAGAAAGTTAATATGTACCTGTGGTCCTTGAAGATTTAGAGCCGAATATAATAGGCAGCAAGGATGATTATAACGAACTGGAGATTCAATTTGGGCGACAAGAAGAGGAAGACGATGACGAACAAGAGGAATATTAAGCTGTATGCTTGCTATTGATAATCAGAGTAACAAAAACAAATCCGCCTTACATTTCATCCTAAATAAATTGTAATAGATTGGCGATACATTTATAATAAATAAATACTTAATTACAATGTATTTAAACTATTTTATTTCAATATCTTATTATTAATATAAATTAACTAAATATTATCAAACGGATGTCTTATTTATGAATAATATTTATANTATCTTATTATTAATATAAATTAACTAAATATTATCAAACGGATGTCTTATTTATGAATAATATTTATAAATATTGGTTAAAAATAAGTAAGTAATTTACGTTTCTCCATAATTATAATAGTTTCAGTAAATGGTTAATTTTATAAACTGTAATATGCATTGCATTCCACAGTTGACATAACGTTATTCTATATACGGATAGGCGCTTCCCACTCTTCGCGCTCTATCTCGAGAATGGTTAAATATATAAAATATCGCCTAAGACCAAATTTGTAGAGAAGTTAATGCTATACAAGTATTGCAATGACTTCAAACATCATTTAAAGAATAGGAAACAAGATATTTACAGAAAACCGATTTTCGCGACCTTTGACCTTGAATATCTTGACACGCGGACACGAAATTCTATGAGACTATTGAGCTGACCTTTAGAATGTCAAAAAAATATGCATGCAAATGTTATTTAACTTTCATTCCGAGGTTGAATCCCTATTTGACTGGACTGATTGTATTTTAATGGGCATACTGACTGGCAAGCGCATAGTAAAGTTGGTAACGACGGGGGGAAAGTAGTCACATGTCTTAACGTTAAACGTTTGCGAATACTGAAATTATTTGTTTTGCTTCCTGTATTCTAATGCATATTAAGTGTAACGATTATGAAGTTTGTAAAATATTTGCATTTCTAATCATTTTCGCAGTTTCGCTTGAACGGCGCATGAATAAAGTGATCAGGCCCACGGCAATGTCATTTATAGGTAGGGCGGAATAATACACAATGTGTATACAAGTAGATCTTAAGCAGGGCTTTTGAAAGTGCTGAATTTACCGTTAACAGCCTATACTTGTAGTGACACAAGCAATATTTTGGCAACTAGTTTTCAAAGAATTTCTTGTNGAATTTACCGTTAACAGCCTATACTTGTAGTGACACAAGCAATATTTTGGCAACTAGTTTTCAAAGAATTTCTTGCAAATCGTACAAAACCCTTCTTTTTATGTGTGAGGAAGGAGGATAGGCCTACGTACTCAGTTAAAAATAACACGTAAAATTATACTCACGTTTATGTCTTACCCAGATGGCATCGAACCACAGGTTCATATCCGTGCCAACTACGCTTCGCAGGTCGGGATATGCGGGAAAACAGCAATATGACCAGTCATTTGCGACTTCTCTGCTGCTCATGAATTAAATTTGTTGCGCGGGAAACCCTCAGTATTCCAGTTTGCGGGCAGGAAATTAACACCAACGTCACACGAGGCTGGTGTTTTTCGCAAGCTGGCATAATTAACGATAGTCGCCTCATCCAAAGGGTGTACTGCGATGTTTCTGCCTGTGTTTCGTTGATGATGTGTCTCAGGCACAGAGTATAGCGTCAGGTAGACATAGTGCGCTCTGGTAGGCACGGCCGGTCTACGTGACTCTGTGATGAACGTTTGGACTCGCATTTGGGGGGATCTGGTTTCGAGTGCCTGTCCGGCCATCCTGGTTTCGGTTCTCCATGGTTTTGAGAAATCACTCCACGCGAATGCTGATACGGTTCCTTACTGCAGGACATGGCCGATTCCTTCCCCGTTCCTGCCCCTCTGAGTAATTTAATACGTCTTCAACAACCTCGCTACTTAGAAGGCGCAGAATTTGAAGCCAAAAGTAGTAGAAGAATACTGTTTACGTATTATTTGCACGACCTCGTACTGAAGAAATTAAATGTTTGTGTTTTACGTTGCAGGTTTGTAAACACACGGTAAATGTAAAAGGCGACGGGATTTCCACGTTTATAGTGGGCTCCGAACTTCTTGGTCTCTGACTTGCCGTTCGTAAACTAAGCCATGGCAGAGGGCGGGCTTACTATCACACTAAAAAAAAAAATGATAAGTTTTGTGACTACCAACAATTTTCTTTTGTAATTTTAGTGGTATTTAATGGCAACCACAAGAGGTCTTTTATGGTCACCCATACATTCAATGTGCTGGTAGGCAATAGTGTGTTCGTTATTCGCAACAAAAAGTTACGATGTTACCAGCAATATTGGATAGTGGGGCTCACTAAAGCGTTTTGCGGTTTACAAACTTTGGTAGGTTGGTATATGCAGTTTAAAAACAGTTAACGTTTGAAATCAGGATATCCGGCCAGGAATCGAAGCCATGTCATTTGACGGGAGGTTCAGTGTGTTACCACTGCCCCACCTCACTCGTTATTGAGATCTTCGACTCGAGGATGAGGCTACGGGTTCCAATAAGAGGCACACACGCCAAGGCCTGAACACTTCACCTCTCGCGAAGACTATTGTCTGGAATCATTTATATGTATAATTTACTTACTTGGAATAAAGGAATTACGTAATCCATCCCTTTTACTATTAAGAATATTCTTGATGAATCAATTCGTAACCATAGACTGAAGATGAGGTAAAAACACAAAACTTCTGTCAAAATTTGTTTTTGCTGTTTTTAAATACGAGTACTACTAGTATATTTTAAAATACATGTCATATCATTGTTAGTATAAGTATACCCTTTTCTCCTTCCCTATTAAGCATTGAAACATAGTAAAAGTGCAGCTGCACAATTTTTATTAATTTTATGGAAGTTCCAATTATTAATTAAATAATATTATACGTTTTGATACCATCCCATCAGTATCCTACCACCGTGACGTCATGTACCATTTTAGTATGCAACATTTTCCTATTACATCACTATTTTTGTCAGTGTTCAAACATGTATTTATTTTCAGCAAGTGTATTTTCTGTTCAAACAAAACACAATCATTATTGTAACGGGGAGAGCAGTAAATTTTAACAATTCAAATTCTTTTAAGTTTAAATTGTTCTTTTTCGCTATAATGACCAATGTTTTACATTTAATGGTTGTTTCATTACTTACAAGGATAAATGTATCAAAAGATCCACGCCACGTAGTACTTAGGGACTCACAGACTCAATAAATGCTGACGCGTTCGCGAACCGCCCGCGGGGCGTCTGCCACGCTCGCGTGGAAGACAATTAGCACACCCAGCGGAATTGAAGTTCAAGGCCCACATGACCACTGCAAACACACAGCAAAGCGTTTGTACGGCTCACCCTTGACATATAACTGCAAGACAGCGGCAGTTGGCAGTTCCTTATAACTAACTTATCCGTCTACTATAATTCCTTTCAACACTGTTTCGTACCGTAGCGAAGAGGACTTCAACCCGATCCATATTCCTGTTGCCACAACACGAACCCCAGTAAACGAGTCCAAAAATATTAAACAACGCGTCCAATATAGGCCAGCGTAACACTGGGAGCGGCTTCTTTTGTCGCCGACCCGACCAGAGAGAAGACCACTGAAGATGGGTGTGTCCAGCCGTCGTTAACCGCCTCCTAGAATCAGCCTCCGGAAACACGAACAAGATGGGCACTTACCAATTAGATTGTAATAGTAATGGCGTGAGGTAAAAATACTTAATATAATTAAATAGCATCTAGATATTAAATTTATGCTCCCTCAATCAATAGTCACGTAAATAGTTATTGTATAATCTTCATGTTCAATAAACCTCATCTTATACTGTTGTGCTCTACTTAAACATGACTCATTATTCAGCTACGCCCATAGCACCTTTAAAGTACGAATAACGTAAAAGTTAATTCGTAACAACATGTACCCAAAACTGACCGACCCCAAAGGAACACAACTGTCAAAGTCGCATGGCCAACAGGGATGAACGTGTTTTTTTATATCTTAATTTCCAAACGACAAGTACTTTTATATGAATGAAATGCTTTCACCGATTTGAATTTAATCTAACTGTATTCCAAATTAGTTAGAGGACGTATACAAACATCTCTAAGAAATTGTTTACTAAACAGTGTTCTAACCTCAAATCAAATCCACGCCGTTTTTGCTAGTCGTACTGCAGAAAAGGAGTTGAATGTTGGGACACGGAAATTGGTTGTGCGTAGCCAGCGAGATCAGTCTACCTCAACTTTAGTCTACAGTATGTTCGTAACCTGATGCAAAGTGACAAAACGGACAAATATTATTTAGTGACCAGACATATGGTCACCACTTGCAATACGTTTGCGCAGAAAATAACGGATATAGTTTTGCAGTCCCATAAAAATGTTTTACTGTGGACGACATGAATGCTATTGCAGCCGATAAACATGTTTTTTTCCCCAATAAACAAATACGTTTGTGAGTAATAAATGGTATTAGTACTTGCCAATGTACGCGTCATTGTGCTCCACAGTCCGTTTTTTTTTACCAGCAACAAAATTTCGCTTTGGAAAGTCTCGATCAAATAGTTTTTGTTACCGCTAACAAATATTTTCTTCCAGTGCACCTGTCTGGCCTGCTCATCATATGAGCGTAGCGCCGTAGCTTGTACGATCACTGAAGACGCCGTTTTTCCATACCAGACTATACCAAATAATAGCACGGTCTTATTTTCATTTGTTTGTTTTTCACCTAACAGAAAACCCTGAAAAATTTTGAAAATTATAATATTTTCTGTTAATACCAAGTGTTAATAAAATCAAAAATTATAAAATCACAGCCCAAATGATGACAGGTTTTATTCGTTAGAGTAAAAACTCGAATATGTATCCATAATATTACTACAATTTGTAGCATTCTTTTCGAAGGAAAGATAGGCTTATGCAGTCACCCGAATGTTTGGAACTATATATACCCCACCCCCCTCATATTTTAAATCCGACAACAGAATTTCACCAAGCTAGGTCCAAATACAGTACTTAGTAAGGACAACAGTTTTCGATCACGCCAGTTATTAATTTGAAAATGGCGGCAATATTAATGTTTACGCTATTATGTTATATCTTGGGAAAAATGTATCCAATTTAAACGAAATTTGGAATATTAACAGTGCATGATATATGCATTGCATTTAGATAACTATAAGGTTATTAATCCGCCATTTTAATAAATAGCGCAATTTGAATAGATAATACTTTTTCATTTTATCTCGGGAACCATTTAAACCTTTAAACCAACTTTGGTACTTTGAAAGTGCATGATGCAGCGACGAAATATTTAGCAGTTATTACATAAAAAAAAAAACATGAGGATGATTATTTTCTCATGTCAACAAGCAGTGTATCTGAAGTCTCGCCGCAGTATCTTGACGATCACGCGAAGAATGTGTAGGTCTTGGGTCCAAATTCGCCACAGTCAATCGTAAGTCTTCATAAACAATTCAGTCTGGAGTTTCATATTTACAACATACAAATTCCTTCTCTATAAAGCCATTGGGAAAAGTATGTATATAATCTTCGCATACGATTCGCTTGTCATCGGCGCAACACAAAGCCAATTTGAGAATGTTGGTGCTCTCGTATTGTGTTCCGTATTGTTCTTCCGATGCAGCTATGTAATCGGAAAATTCGATTTTGTCTTGTACCACACTTCTGAATTCCCTTAACGTTTTTAGTTTTCTTGCCATTGCTCTGGTAGGAGTATGGTTTGGCACGGAGTCCTACGAATTCCCTCATGATCATTCCATTGCACTAGTTCTTAAATTTCGCAAACACTTTCTTGTTTGCAGACAAGAAGAACTTGTCAGTCATGGGGTAGCTGGTGGTGTCAAATTCAATGAAGATCCTTTCATATGCGACCATGTCGTTGTAGAAGTCATGGGTTCGAATCTGGTACAGGAACGAAGCGGTATCCATATATAACAGCTCCAGATCTTCTCTGTACCAAACCTTGGTCACATCATAATGGAATCTGTACATAAGCATTTTCGACAAGTCGAGCACCGCTAACCCGGAATATATGGGTTTGTCGAAAAGTAAGGATTCGTACTATAGTCGAATCAAGGAAAGAGACTCATCGTTAATCGATCGGTCCAGGAATGTGGGCTTGGTTATCAGTTTCATAAGTCAATATTTGCTGCAAACCAGCTCCATTTTTGTAGTTTTATTTTATTCTCCGTCAATTTTCCGAACATTACATTACTAGCTAATCTAAATAATTCCTTCTCTAAGTCGTTGGTGGCCGCCTGTCGCTTGGCAGTGTTGAGCTCGATGTAAGGCTTCAGCCATGCTTTTTGCTCGAATTCTAGCACTCTGTGAATTTTTAAGAGTCACGATCCATGACATAGTGCCTTTTTCAGGTGGTAGTGGACGATATAGCTTGTTTTGTCTTCGAGAGTCGTCATCAGTTTCGGATGCTTGGAGTAAGAGGGATGCTGGTTAACTGGTAGAAATATTAAATCACGATGTTCCTCATGCAGGGCTGTGGGGTATTCGACATCAACCTCTAGGATGTATCCAGTGTTACCATTGTTGGGCATATCCATTACATTAATGTCCGTAGCGACCCACTAAAAATTGTGTACTGAGAGCGGCGGTGACATGGCCCATCCGTACAGGTTTTTGGCATCCAGTTACTGCAGGAAGATGGGAAGCTTGTTAGGATCGTATGTTGCCGATGCATATATGTTGTTTGCAACTGCATGTCATTTGACGATCTGTGCCACGCCACCATGGATCCCTTCTTCAATAAACATATGCATGTAATATAGTACAATTTGAAATTCAAAAGAGTTGCATTCAATAGGCGATTAGTATTTTAATTTGTAATAAGTATTTTTATTTGTAGAAAATTAAATCCTGGGCCTCCGGTACCGTAATCCAGCGTGCAATTAATAAGGTCACGGAGGTAGGAAATAAATTATAAATACCAACCTTATACCTCCACGTTAAGTAATCCACGTATTGAATAAGTGAGAAAGGTTCGCCAGACGGATGAAGTGCAGGGCGGACGCGGATAGTTTAGAGCCATAAAGAGGCGGCGAGAAACGGTTCCATTCTGACGACGAAACTTGTCCCGCTTACAAACGACCCTGTGATGCAGTGCGGCCTGGCAGGTTAGTCACGGTTCCCCGCCAGCAGCGGAGATAACTTAGTGCACGCCGCGTCTCATTGTTCCTTCGCGTCCGTAAGAATGTCTGTCTGCAGCAGCAGCCGGAGGCGCGTGGACCCGCTTCTCCTATACGAGATTTCCCCTCCACCTCCCCACGCTTACCCAGCACTGTCTTCTGTTTGTCTTCTCGGCCCTGGACCACAGCTTCACCTAGGCTTGACAGGCACGCGACTGTGACGTTTATTCACGGTCTCTCTCTTTATACGGCATGAGGGTATGGGCCCTTTTGAAATCAACCTTTGAAAAATGCCACTTCCCCTACCTGCATAAATTTTAACGTGCGCGATGTCTGGCATGCTCCCAGAAAAGTTGGTAACGGCAGAGAGAAAGTATTTCCATGTCTTATCAATGTGTTATGTAAATATTTGCAAATACTAAAATTATTTCTTTTGCCTTCTTTATTTAAAACTTGTAAGTGCAAAAATTAGCAAACTAAAAAACATTTCTTTTTTTACTTATTTTCCAGTTTCATTTGAAAGACGCACGAATAAAGTGATCAGCCCTGGTAATATTAATGTTACCTATTGTGGAAGGATATACAATGTGCCTACAAGTAGATATTATGCAGTACTTTCAAAAGTGCTCCATTTACCGTGAACAGCCTATAAACAGCTTCCGAGACAGAAAGTTACAGCGAGAGTATTAAGATGCAAGGTTACGCACACAAATCTTGATTATTATGAGCTCCGTAACATGTAGTTGTTCAGTGATTATACAGCGATTTATGCCTCATGCCGGTGATGAGGCGCGATCACCAACAGGCGCGAAACACCTTAAAGATAACGACTGGCCATGAAATCGTGCCGGACGATGCCGCTGGACAGCGGGTTGTCTCGAGGATCTTCCGTCTCCCCTCCCCCCTTCGACGCACTTGAATTCCGATGCTGCATCATATACTCTCGCTTCACTCTCATCGGTTCTCAAGACCTTGTCTTAAAGAGCCATCCAAACTTCTCACTCTACTCCACGACCACTGACGACTTTTCCTGAAACAAAACATTGAGTTATTAATATAGCTGCATAACCCACTTTTTCCCACACCTATAGCCTCTGTTATATTATTTAGGCTTCCCGGGAAGCGGAGGGTAACAATTCTACCAAGCAGAAAACGTTTTGTCGAAAGCGTAATTGTAGTTATAATAAAAAAATATGCTTCCATAAAATGTTGCAGACATACTCATCCAAAAATACAAATATTTTTGCAGTAAATCATTATTTAATGATGCATATTTTCCCAGTTATTGCCGAGTACATAAATCAGGACCTATGCAAAGTGCTAGTATTTGTTAATAGACGTAGACCAAAAATTTGCTTCTATTGGCAAAAGATTTTCAGATTACTTGATATCAAATTTGATGTAGGCCTACGTCGATTTAGTAGTGGTTAAAAAATATTTACTTAAAAACAGGTATAACTTTGAAGTCATCAGTTAAATATTTTGTTTTACTATACAACAGTATAAAAAGTTGAAAATAGCAGTACTGCAAACTTTTCGACGAGATACTTATTTTACAAATATGTAATATAACGACAAAATATAGTGTTAAATTTTACTTCATTTTAAGCCACAATTTTAAAACTGAGTATTACTCATAAATGAACACAATAGAAGTTGGGCATCCTTACTAGCCGTTAGCAGGGAATTGAGTTTGGTCTTATACTAATTCAACTTCCTAATTAAAAGGTGAGATAACTAATACTATCTAAGCATCGGAGGATACAAATGTAACTCTAGGAAACAATTTTTAAAAGGCAAGAAAAACTGAGCTAGACACGTCACATAAAAACATGCTGTACGTGACATCAAAAATGGTCAAGTGAGCCTTTCAAGCATTTCTGGTGAAATAATGACTGCAACGTCACATGCTGCAGACATACCGTAGAGTAATTTAAGCAATAACTACGTACTACCAGTAAAAGTTGGAATTACAACATAACAGTCCTGAATTTTTAATGTTTCGCAGTTTGTACGGCACAGTTCAGGAAATACGAATCTATGAGAAATAAAATCCTGTGCAGATATGTTTATAAAAAGTGGAGCTAAGTTCGATATAAAAAAAGTCGCATTCTGTGGGTAAGAATTTAGCAACTTTCAGGTTGTTCTTTGGTGAGTTTGTTTTGAACACCGTTCCACTGACCTGACATATTGGCAGCGCCATCAAAACAATGACCGCGCAGTTTTTCATTGCTTATCGTCATTAAAAGTAGCGTGTCCTTTACCACAATTGTGAGCGTGCTTGCTATGGAATCTGGTGGATTGTAGGTATATGCCAACAAAAAGTTCTTTATTTCTTAGAATCTGGAGGTGCACAGCGCGCACGCCAGAAAAACTGCTCCTCGCCAGAAATTTCGGTTGTACAGTCTGCAATACTGCCTACAAATGGCGACTTCAAAATTTCGTCCACAATATTTTTAAGACCCACGTGGTACATTATTTGCAAAATTTAATTTTATATAACTGGGCTATGCAAGTTGTTTCTGCGCGAAAGCCACGACTTCACCTCCGGCACACGGATTATCTTTCACGCAATGCATTTCCTGAGAGTGCTAAGTACCTGTGAGAACTCATTACAACTGCCGTTACCTTGCTTAATTGCTCTTGCTGCTCTTTCATTTGAGTATTTATCTGTCACTACAGGTTTTCCCTCTTCTATCTGAAAAATGATATGCTCTGATGCAATATGAAAGTGGCTGTTTCCATGTGCTTGACATTTTCCCGGTCTTTTTACCTGTTTCTGAACCCGCTTATAAGAAAGTTAGCTCTTCCAAATTGCTTGTCTTTAACCATAGGGCAAGCATCAATGCAGTGAAAACGAAATACACAATATCTTCACTCATAGCGTAACCAGTTGTATTTCACAAACCAGTTTGCAACAAAGCACCTTGAAATTATTTCTGGAAAAAATTAATTTGAATGTATATTAACTTTAATTTTAATTAGGGGAAGTTATTGGATTCACTTAAAACGTTAATACAAACATAATTGTGGTCAACATGTAGTTTGTCATCTGTAGTAAATCCTTCGCTTTCTGACAACTGTGACATGCCTTGCATTTTTTGCTTACTGTCGATTTTTTCTGTTGGCGGTTCTGAGCGGAGAGTTCTTCGACATTTTTAGTTTATGGTGGTTCTGAACGTGGTGATTTCGCCTTCGTTAATAAATCATAGACTGTTTTGCTTTGAGAGTTTTTCTGGGGGGAGGGGGGGGGCAATTAATTTTGTTTTTGGTGGCTTGTATCACAAGATATACACTGAGGCGACAAAAGTCATGGGATACCTCCTAATATCATGTCGGACCTACTTTTACGCCGCGAAGTGCAGCAACTCGACATGGTATGGACTCAAAAAGTCGTTGGAAGTCCCCGGCAGAAATATTGAGCTATGGTGCCTCTATAGACGTCGATAATTACGATAGTGTTGCCGGTGCAGAAGTTTGTGCACGAACTGACTTCTCGATTATGTCCCATAAATGTTCGATGGGATTCATGTTGGGTGATCTTGGTGGCCAAATCATTCATTGTCATCCATAAAAATTCTATCGTTGTTTGGGCACATTGAGTACATGAATGGCTGCAAGTGGTCTCCAAGTAGCTGAACATAACACTTTCCACTCAATGATCGGTTCAGTTGGACCAGAGGACACAGTCCATTCCATGTAAAAACAGCTCACACCATTATGGAGCCACCACCAGCTTACACAGTTTCTTGTTGACAACTTGGGTGCATGGATTCGTGAGGTCTGCGCCACACTCGAACAGCTCTTACCAACTGAAATCGGGACTCATCTGATAAAGCCACGGTTTTCCAGTCATCTAGGGTCCAACCGATATGGTCACGAGCCAAACAGAGGCACTGCATGCGATGTCGTGCTGTTAGTAAAGGCACTCGAATCGGTCTTCTGCTGGCATAGCCCAGTACAGCCAAAGTTCGCCGCACTGTCCTAACGGGCACGTCCGTCGTACGTCCCACATTGATTCCTGCAGTTATTTCATGCAGTGTTGCTTGTCTGTTAACACTGACCATTCTGCGCACATGTCGTTGGTCTCGATCATTAAGTGCAGGTGGTCGGCCACTGCGTTGTCCATGGTGGAAGGTTATGCCTGCAATTAGGTATTCTCGGCACACTCTTGACACTGTGGATCTCAGAATGTTGAACTCCTGAACCATTTCCGAAATGGAATGTCCCATGCTTCTAGCTCCATCTACCATTCCGCGTTAAAAGTCTGTTAATTTCCGTCGTGTGGCCATAATCACGTCAGAAACCTTTTTACATGAATAACTTGATTACAAATGAAAGCTCAACCAATGCAATGCCCATTTATACATTTTGTACGCAATACTTCTGCCATCTGTATATTTGCGTATTGCTATCCCATGACTTTTGTCACCTGTGTGTACATATGCGCGTGGTAGGAATAAAATATAGGAACCATGAACCGACAAAACACACGTCGTACTGCGCAGGCTGCCAGTGACGTAGAGCGAACTGCAGCCGTGCACTCCGTACTGCATGCTCTAGTTCATAATGCGCTGATGTCTTAGAAAATGAAATTATGTGTGGTAATGATTCGGCAGACAAACATACACTCATCACAACCATGAGTCATGTTGTTTTGTCCCATGTGTGCGACGTTTCAGTAACCTGTTTATGAATGTTGTTAGAAAATACGACATTTTTTTTAATGGGTAAGGTTTTCTATACAACGCCCATGATATTGTCTTAACTCCCAAGTATGTTTCCCTCTATTTTACAGTGTCCTGAAAAGTCAAACAACTTGAACAATTCCAATGAAATAATCTAATATCTTAATATTTCCATCACATCGTCTTTGGTATGCATCAGCCACTTATCTCAAAATTCTAACTTTTTGGTAACATAAAATATTTTCATTCCTGAATTTTTCGTTAATTGTGCGTACACCCATGCACTGCACATTTTGGCATTTCAAAATTGTAGTGTAACAGCAGACTCGATACTGAGTCCAGTGAAACTACCAGAAGAGATAAACAACTCTATCTGTAGAATGGCGAGGGGCGACTCACTCTATGTCAAAATTTAGACGCAGGAGAGAAAAAGAAAGAACTTCGTGCGTAAGGTTCTACCTCCTGATTCTCATCACGAGTAGATCTGCATTAATTTATCCATTTTCGTGGTTTAAATCAACTAAATTTTTGTATGTTACTTTTAAAATGTTGTTGTTGAATTGTATATAAATCGTAACATATTAAGGCTATGTTTGTTTGCACAAGCGTGCAGTTTTAAGCCGTTCACTCGCATCTTAATTTTTGAGTTCAAGTCTTGCGTTCACTCAATTATTCGGCGTGCGTTGTACGTATGTTCAGCACTGGTCTTGCAACCAACGAACAACGCGCAGCGTGCATGTCAGAGCAGCATAGAATATTCTACAAACCAGATTAACCACAAGGGTGACCGGTCGCTGATGCCTTGCTGTGTAGAGTACATATCATAATTATCATTCATCGTGAACACCGTGACTTAATGGGTTAAAACAGCGTAGCAAAATAAATGTAATGCTAATTATTACGAGAATCGAATTTATTTATACATATAAATGTTCACATTACTAATAATTTACAAAAAAAAAATNATGCTAATTATTACGAGAATCGAATTTATTTATACATATAAATGTTCACATTACTAATAATTTACAAAAAAAAAATGAAGCCGTTTTTTTATTTATAAAACACAAATAGTTTGGTATGATTGCAGAATATCTTGGTGCATGGAGAAAATGAGTGCTTTGTGATGATTATCAACTAATGTTTCACAATAATTTTTGTTGCATCTTATTTTAATGTTACTAGACGCCAGGGGCATATCCGAGTTCGTGAGGGATGAAAGTCTTTATAAATTAAAAGAATTAAATTTAGTTTTGAAATTATTTATAATGATATAAATATTCACACANATGCTAATTATTACGAGAATCGAATTTATTTATACATATAAATGTTCACATTACTAATAATTTACAAAAAAAAAAAATGAAGCCGTTTTTTTTATTTATAAAACACAAATAGTTTGGTATGTTTGCAGAATATCTTGGTGCATGGAGAAAATGAGTGCTTTGTGATGATTATCAACTAATGTTTCACAATAATTTTTGTTGCATCTTATTTTAATGTTACTAGACGCCAGGGGCATATCCGAGTTCGTGGGGGATGAAAGTCTTTATAAATTAAAAGAATTAAATTTAGTTTTGAAATTATTTATAATGATATAAATATTCACACANGGGATGAAAGTCTTTATAAATTAAAAGAATTAAATTTAGTTTTGAAATTATTTATAATGATATAAATATTCACACAGCTATTATTTATA
Organism: Clitarchus hookeri; assembly: GCA_002778355.1. Classification (NCBI taxonomy): domain Eukaryota; kingdom Metazoa; phylum Arthropoda; class Insecta; order Phasmatodea; family Phasmatidae; genus Clitarchus; species Clitarchus hookeri. The sequence continues at coordinate 27,859 of NQII01008846.1, forward strand.
AAATTAAACAACCTATCTCCACTAGTACTGTTATTATTCTCAGTGGGCGCATGTATATAAAATTTGTGAGCCAATATATGAAAATATTTAAGATAATATAAACATTTATTATGTGATATGAAAAATTTATTATGGAATATGAAAATATATAAAATGTATAAAAATTATTAGATGATATATAAAAATATACAAGTTAATATATAAAATAATTTGAATAAGTTGGGAAGAATCAAGACATTTATTAAATGTTTTTGTAATTTCTTATTCACGCTACACACCTTGCAATATGTAAATATTTCCCCCTATGCGCCTGAGTCCAGATCTTAAGATGCTCTATTTAAGTCCGTGTTTCATTTTGGTTTTTATAATAGAAAGCAGAGTACTTGTTTATTACGATTACAAATGTTTAAATGTGTTCGTTTATTTTCCTTTTTTAATAATACCCAGTTTTGCTTAAAAGGCAAAATTGGTTTCGTTTATTATCCATGAGTACCGCAAGAAAGTTAGTTTGATTTAGCAATGTTTATGTTAAGAAGTTTGTTAATAAAATGGAAAGTTGGCAGGATATTGTTTGGTAACAACGACGATCTGAATTTTTAATGTAAACACGACGCTAGTAAGCCTACTTATAAGAGCCGCGTATTGAAAATTATTATTTTGCAAACCGTTTTATTTTACAAGTTTTAGAATTTTGAGGCTGAAGGATTAGCCACTTTGAATTGATCATTAGACCTGTGAAGCTATACTAGCTATTCCGATATGGTTTAATTGGTAAAAAATATATATTTGTCGAGTCCGGAATTTCTGGTATTTGAATCTGAATATTTACAAGATTGGCATGCTTCTTCTTACTTTTTTTTCAATTTCGAGAAATTGTACTGAGCCACACAAATAAATAGCTAAGTCACATTCAGTACCACAATGCAGCTTTTGTTAATACTTTTACTTTTGTTTACCATCTCAGCAATTTTACTCACGGCGAGTTTCAGCTATTTTCTTATTGTCCTCATTAATTGACAATGATTAATTGACAAACGTGATAATGTTAAATTTACTTGTCTTATATCTGTTGTTGAGAAATTTAGTAAATAACTCGTAAGAGTCATCCGTTCGTAAAGATATTTAATAAAGTTTAAAACTGGCAATATTTTATTAGAATTTACTTGATCTGCCAGAGCACCGAGTAAATTTTTATGTTTTCTTTTTTCGAATACTGAGTTTGGCCATATTAGTGTTTCACATAGTTAATTTCGTCAGTAATTAAATTCAATTTAAGGTCAAGCAGCATTTATTTTATCTTAGTAGAGTTGAATGTACAAATCTTGGTTGGTTTTCCTGTTTAGTTTGATCAGCACTTTTTCAGTGATTTCAGGATATCTCCAGTTGTAAGTATTTGGGATTTTATTTTGAATGGTAACAGTGCGTGAGACGAAAGGGTTATATGTTGTGTGTACCTAACTTACCGCTCATGAACACGCTCCAGCCCGGCAAAACAAATTTTTTTTTAAACGCAACTGCACACGTTTTAGATGAGTCTAGCTATCTGTAGTATACTAAATAACTTATAAATTATCCAGGAATATCCCCTCGAGTACTAAAACTAAACCATCAAAAATTATTCCAGTCGGACAATGTTTTGTCTTAGCTTGCCCACCTACTTTCCCAAAAGCGAATCGTGTCATGTGATACAAGGAATCGTATTCCAAGACCTTGTAGACGATCTGAGTGTATAATCGACAGGGAATGGAAATGGAATTGCTTGAAAGAGCCCGAGCGTCATCGTTTCAATGTGGTGCCAGAGAATTCCCCATCTGAAAAAATTATATACCTGGCTCATGTAAGAAAAATTATTTCCTTGCCATGGAAATAAAATGATTTCCCTCCCCGTAGAGAAATTATGTATTATAATTTGATTACTGTAAATAATAAGTTTAATAAAAAATTTTCTCTTTCATGGATAAGTTTGTGCGGTTATCATTATTTAATTTCCTTACATTGCCTACTATAATTTGCACTGCTAAAGATCTTCAATAAAATAACTCTCTTGGGTTTGGATTGATTTCGAATATTTTGACTTATTTTATCTACAGTATTATTATTACTATAGTTATCGTATACTACTTGTAAGATATTTAAATCTTTACAAATGATGTGCATGTTATTTTAGCTTTCAGTCGTAAGTAATATACTGTTTATACCAAATCTCCGAAAATCTCGAGTTCACTTAAAAGTACCCCCNAAACTGGTTTAAATTATTATGTAACAAATTTGGCAAGTTAAAGTATTTATTTTTTGGGTAATAACATATTATTCTACGTAGGGCCTACCTAATTGTTTAGAATTCTATGGTATGGTTATAGTATAGAATCATGACAAAGCCCCAGACATCCTCAAACCTCGAGAAAGTTTCTCAAAAGCATAAAGATTGCTCAGCGATCCTGCTCTAGGATCCTGCTGTAGTCTGCTGCATTGTGAGATTATCGTAATGTTCCCAACATAGACTGCGTACTCAGAGTATCTTTATGAAATTATCAAACCATTCAATGCTTTTATGTTAGCTAACCAGCATTTATTCGGTGGCTTTGTCTGCGTGTCATGCAACGAAACTAATTATGCGTAAATAATAATATTGTGCTTTTTATTAAGTAATCTGTAAAGCGTTATTCAACGCCTCACATTAATAACAAATCACACATACTACACACTATAAAGCAATTTCATACATTCATATACGATTAAATTTAATNCCTCACATTAATAACAAATCACACATACTACACACTATAAAGCAATTTCATACATTCATATACGATTAAATTTAATTTTAATGCAAGATGTAAAATCTTAACGTTGAGTTTGGTATTAATATATTCTATTTTATCAACGGAAGTCGAACATTCAGCGGCTCACACTGAAAGGATCATTCAGGTAGGAATTAAAGAAACTTCTGTCCTAAAAACTGTGCTTGTACCAATTAATTGTATTGCATTTAATAAGTATGACCACAAATGGTATTTTATTAAGAAAATTAAATAACTAATCTCTGAGAATTAAATTTAACTAATTGTTATGCATTTTACCACGCAAAGTCCTGGAATGGCACGAAAAATGAAATGCCTTTTAATTAATGTTAAAATGTAATTTTGTCGTGAAAGAAATTTGCATATTTAATATCGAAAGAGTGATATATGCATATATATATATNCAAACTGGTTTAAATTATTATGTAACAAATTTGGCAAGTTAAAGTATTTATTTTTTGGGTAATAACATATTATTCTACGTAGGGCCTACCTAATTGTTTAGAATTCTATGGTATGGTTATAGTATAGAATCATGACAAAGCCCCAGACATCCTCAAACCTCGAGAAAGTTTCTCAAAAGCATAAAGATTGCTCAGCGATCCTGCTCTAGGATCCTGCTGTAGTCTGCTGCATTGTGAGATTATCGTAATGTTCCCAACATAGACTGCGTACTCAGAGTATCTTTATGGAATTATCAAACCATTCAATGCTTTTATGTTAGCTAACCAGCATTTATTCGGTGGCTTTGTCTGCGTCTCATGCAGCGAAACTAATTGTGCGTAAATAATAATATTGCGCTTTTTATTAAGTAATCTGTAAAGCGTTATTCAACTCCTCACATTAATAACAAATCACACATACTACACACTATAAAGCAATTTCATACATTCATATACGATTAAATTTAATTTTAATGCAAGATGTAAAATCTTAACGTTGAGTTTGGTATTAATATATTCTATTTTATCAACGGAAGTCGAACATTCAGCGGCTCACACTGAAAGGATCATTCAGGTAGGAATTAAAGAAACTTCTGTCCTAAAAACTGTGCTTGTACCAATTAATTGTATTGCATTTAATAAGTATGACCACAAATGGTATTTTATTAAGAAAATTAAATAACTAATCTCTGAGAATTAAATTTAACTAATTGTTATGCATTTTACCACGCAAAGTCCTGGAATGGCACGAAAAATGAAATGCCTTTTAATTAATGTTAAAATGTAATTTTGTCGTGAAAGAAATTTGCATATTTAATATCGAAAGAGTGATATATGCATATATATATATAGTGTATATATACGTGTTTATACGTATATATCAGCGATTACCCTATTCTCATTTCAGTTACGTTATTAGCGAAGGGTAATTTCATCATCGACAATCATTAGCAAATAAAGCAATCTTCCATTTGTATAACTGGCACCCTCAATTACAGTTCAGCGTAAAATTATCAGTAATATGACGACAGTTTACGCTTATTACTGAGGGTCACGCAGTTTTTGCAGTAGTTAAGAGCCGCGTAGTTTCTTTCTTCTAAATTTTGAGTTTATTCCGAGGTTGAGTGACAATTAAGTTGATTAAACATACGAAATCTTTTGAATAGCACCATTAACCATGCTTTTTAGAGTAAATATGAGAATTTTAAGTTTAAATCTCGATTCGTGCAAAGTTATTTGTACAAAAATTTGGTTTTAGCTGACGTTTGGTTCATCTGCGGTAACGTTTTAACTTCAAGATATTTTCACTTAAAAATTTTATTCTCAAATGTTAAAACTGAAATACAACCAAATGACACTGAAAATTTCCAAAATAATACTCTCGATGAAATTATAATAAAATAAATATTTTAAACTGAATCGTAACTTTTTTTTAAATTTCGAGACTTGTACGGAAAAGAATATATATTTAAAAGTTCCCTCCGCTTGTTTTATTAAATTTTTAAAAGTAGTTATTCTTTATTAATATACATTTCTCAGACTATTGTTTCATGTCACAAGGAAAAAGCACGTGACATGCTCCTAGCTATAAAATAATTCGAGACGCTCGAACGCCCTTACGAGCCTATCCTCTCAGCTCTGAGGTCCAGTGTTCGATCACATGTGCCGGCACCGGGAAATATTCGAACGCGTTTTCTCACGTGAATTGTGTACCGGCTACTCGCGTCGCGGACTTGCGCAATTCTCGCATTGTCTGGCCCGTTATCATTTTGCTCTTTCCTTTACTCGCTACTTTCGTCTTCTTCTGACGTATGTAGTCCAAGAACAAAAACTAGGGTACGTATTATTTTTGGGTCATGCACAGTGTCATTTTCCTCAAAGAGTGGTAAAAAAAATTGTTAAACCGTACGGCACACGATTACGCGAAGACAAGTATAAACTCTAAAGTCTACGGGACCTCCATATTATAGTGGACTCCCGAACCTGTCACTCAGAAATTTTCGAGTCACTTTCAGGAATGGGGCTAAATCCTTGCCAAATGAGCGTGACGCCTTAGCAATCAAGGCCACAGACAACCTTCTCTTTTCAAGTGTTTCGCTGTTTTCTTTTTTACTTACGGCGCTTGCAGACATTTGCAGCCACGATAGGGTTCGAAATGCGTGAGGCAGTATCGCGAAGCGCACTCTAGCGCTGGACTGACGGACTTACACAGGACCCGTAACTCCAGTTATAAACGTTGTAGTTCGTTACTGCTGCTCCCATAACTCGCGCGACAAGCCGACGCCACACGCGAACCATAAATATCAAGAAAGGTGACATTTAATTAACTTTTTTCTCTTTTGTTCACGTGTTATGGGGCGCTGAAGCCGGTTGAACAACTCGACTAGCAGGGAAATAACACAGTAACCAGCTTTGTACATGTCGAACCGTTAAAAAATGACTAATCAAGTCGAGAGTCGCGACCGTCGCTGTAATGAACGCAGAACTGCTTATACAATGTTATTTATCACAATCTTTTATTCAAACATTCAAATTATAATTTAAAATGAGTGGGTTTTGGAAATTGTTTTGTGATAATTTACAGACATGTTGCTGGCAAACAGCTATGGTGAATTATGTGTTAACGATAAACTATATGCAGTAACTGATGCCAACCCAGCCTTATGAGTCTTGAGACATTGCAATCAGCCAGCTTTGATCTCTTATCTGGCTTGATCGTAAAAACTTACAGAAGGGACAGTTTCAGTACGGAAATGTAAAAATTGTTAATATATGGTATTATGGAAACGAGTGTGGGTGTTTTGGTTGTAAGAAACTAGTGTTATTGGGACACTGATTAAACATCGCCACAGGAAAATTCTGGTATTCCCAATTCCCACTTAATTTGATACGCCCTAGTAGGTCTGTGTATGTAAAACGACTTAAGCTAATTAAAGGAACATATTTTTTAATACACTCAGTTGCAGAGAACCCACAATCTGACAAACGAACATACACCATAAACAAGTCGATATTAGCTGTTGCCAATGCATATCTAAATGATACATATATAATCATGCAGTAGGAGTTAAGTAAGGAATGAAAGAGGAAACAAGACAAAAATAACCGGTTGAACAATCGAATGAACGAAAAAAACGAGGCCAGCACATGAAAATATATGTAAATAAATCTGCACGATTAAACGAAGAAAAAACAGAAACAGCAGGCTCTTCTGATTGACGGCGCAGATAAAATTTTATTTCGCTGTGTTGAGTTGAGAGATTTGGGCGGCTCTTAACAACGAGGTCTTGAGAGCCGATGATGGTAAAATGAGGTGAGAATGGAGTAGCACCAGAATGCAAGGGCTGGGGAAACGGGGGATCCCTGAGAAAACCCGCCTACCAGTGGCATCGTCTGGCATGATCACCACTTGCAAAAATCTGGGAGTGACCCGGCCGGAGATTGAACCCGGTTCGCCTTGGGAGACGAGCAGTCTAACCACTCAGTCACCGTGGCCCCCTAATTCCGCAGTGCTTTTATGATTAAAATCGATTTATATTTTAGTGAAGATATTAGTGTATTTTGTAATTTAGACTAATTTATTGCAGCGAGAAAGTCAGGCAGACGACTACTTGGCATGATTCAGAAATTGAGCACCCGTCAGTAAGCAGGTTGCGACTTACGATAATATAAGTGTGCCAATTAAAATACCTGTAAAGTTAACACTAATTGAATATTATTAAGCCGTTCGAATGTAAGTAATTTTATATTTATTTTTATTGTTGTATAGTCTTATTTATCCAAACTTTTATTACTTTATTACAAACTATTACTTACTAAACAAACAACACGGCTAAAATCTATTCATTTCAGTTGTTATTCTATTACCTGTGTGTTTGTAGTCATTTTTCAAGAATAAATATTTTTAAATGTATTATATGTTTTCTTATATATTGTTGCATGCGTCCAGTTCGGCTCGCCGCCTTGAGGTGGTTCTACCCAGTGGTTTATCACTAACACTCCCAGGCGACTGTGTAACAGTCGTCGTCAGCCTCGGCATATAAAAAGAAACAAAGGTTGCGTTTGTTGTCACTATTAGATTCTATGAAGCAGGCTACCTATTTACGCCACCTTGCTCTTTAGCTGAGAGAGTGGCACGTGTCGAGAAAGGTGTGTTCGAGTGTTGTGAACCACGTAGTAAATTGATCGCACGGAACACACGCCAAAGAAGCAGTCATAGCCACAAACTGCGGCAAGCCTTGAAAAGTGTACAAAAAATTCACATTTGTTTCTGCTTTGAGATGACAACAACAAGAGATCGGAGAAGGGCGGCGTCTCGTATTCGAGAAACAGACTGGTCTTGTGAACGGATGAAGGTTGTAGCTATTTTAGATTTTGCTGCATTTTGACAGAATGTCTACTTGAAAATTGTTTTCGACAGGAAAATGATAGTTTATTAGTGATGTTTAAATATTTACTTTTGAACCGTTGATATTTTGCGGCTAATTATCATTATATCTGCACTCGGTTTGGACCAGTCGTTTAGAGTACGGCATCCCATCTCAGGGGTGTCGGTGGACGGGAAATTTTCGGAACGTGATTCTCATTCAGAGAGTGTGGTGGGCGTTGAGAGTTTTGTCGGAGCATTCCTGTCTCTTCCACTCCTTCATTCCGCCGCTGCTCTATCCAAATTCCATCTCATACGTTCTCCGGGCTGGCCGGAACAAAAGGTCTGTCCCTCGGGTAGGACTGCCATCTATAGCTAGCACCTCTCACCAAGGATAACTTGGTTCGACTGCCGGTGGTTTCACCAGGATTTTCGTGTGTAGGAAATGCGGCGGATATTACTTTTTGTCCGGCAGGTTTTCTCGGGGCACTCCCGTTTCCTCCTCTTTTTCATTCCGCCGCTGCTCCATTTTTGCCTCATTTCACCCTCACCGGCGCTTAACCCATTCAGATTCAGCGTACACAATTGTGTACATCACACACATGTAGGTACTTGTTGGCCTTTACCGCACGCTGCGGAGCTCAATGACCAATGATCTTGTCTGTGGGTGGATGATCCACAAAACATATCACTGGTATATGTCATAATTAGTTCATATAACTGTAGCCGAACACATAGCCTACAACTCATTGGCTGTGACAACGAAACAGGTGCTGTGTCGGCTTAAGTACAGCATGTATCATAAAACATTTTGTTTGCAACACCTCAAACCGTGAATTACAGTGGTTCTGAAAGGGTTAAGACCTCGCTGTTAAACGCCGACCAGAACCTCGCAAATATAGTCAACACCAGCGTCCTTCTCTTATGCATGTTGATTCTGCTTAATGACTGGGACACCGTACAGATTTTCATTTACTGTCATACTCGTGGGAAGGAGGCGTTGACCATAGATGGNTGCTTAATGACTGGGACACCGTACAGATTTTCATTTACTGTCATACTCGTGGGAAGGAGGCGTTGACCATAGATGGCGGCACGGAAACCAGTACAGCAAAGACGGATGTCGGCTTACATACTTTATCATGACTCAGGCCAATGCACAGAATTTCAAAATAGGAGATGTTGTTCNAAAGACGGATGTCGGCTTACATACTTTATCATGACTCAGGCCAATGCACAGAATTTCAAAATAGGAGATGTTGTTCTAGTTATCACTAACAGAAGATTACGGTCACTGTAACAGTGACCGTAATCTTCTGGCACAGCTCAGTTACAAAAATATTTAAATGTCAAACAAATACCATCACTTTTTAGAAAACAATTAAAAATAAAATTGCCACATTTTAAAAATGTAATTTTAAAAATGCTGTTTACTTTTATTTTTATTAATTTCTTGCAACTTCATGGGAAGGGTTTGAAACCCCAAACCTCTACCGTGCACACGGCCCTGAAGGACGTACGTGGACACAATATAAACGCCTTTTGGCGGGGACGCCAGGAGATAGTAATTAAGAAGTGTGGGTCAGACAACTTGTCAGCTCGGGGGGTTGGTCCTCACTGCAGGGTTGCCAGGTCTTGTTACAGGCAAGTCGCAGAAGTCTGAAAAGCAAGTAGTTTAAAATTGCAGAGAGCTAGAGCAATGAACAAAAACTTATCAGTTTTACAGAAAAAGAATAACAATAATTTAAAATTGTAGTATATATGTTTTATAGTTAATGAGAAACAAAACATTAAAACCTAAATAAGTTGCATTTTCTTACTTGTTAGAAACATAGATACTAGGAATAAATGACTTCTGATGTTAATGGAAATTATGTGGGAGAAACAAACCTCTGCTTAATGCTGAACTTATTACGCTGCAATTTATTAATGTGCGCATTATCCTTTAACTACGCACATACATTTTCCCAACTCGTGCTCTCTTTTTAAGTAATTGCGATTGCTGTCACACTATAAGGCTTGTTTGCATGGAAATACAAAACACATTTAAACATTGGCGAGGCACATGACTGCACTCCACAACTACTGTAAGGAACTTAAAGCCCGCAGGAATTATATAACAATATAAAAGTACATGAATCCACGAGTACCATAATATTATTAATAATACTGTCGTATTAATTAAAAATAATTTCCTATGTGAAATTAATTTGTTTTACATATTTTAGTTACGAAGCAGCCTGCAATCTGAGAATATACAAAATGATGGGTCACAAGCTTCGTTGTTAAGTAGCCTTATCTGCGATGAACCGCGTGAACCCTGCTGTCTCGTACCCCCCCCNCACAGCGGTGTGGGCGCCAGGCGGCCAAACGACCATCGCAGACGGCCTTGGAGAGTCCAGGGCGCCTCGCGCGGCAGAACCGCCTGCGGAGGGCGAGAACGCAACCTCGTGCTCGCAACATGCATATTAACGACACGTTCCGTCACTTCCAGGAAATCTGCCCACGCTACTTTAATTACTGGCTGGAACCGAACAGCACCTCTAATTGCTGTGCAAATATTTAATTTTAACCCCACGTGTGCTAAATTTAGATGCTGTAATTTACATTAAGTTTGTGTGTTTACATCGTCAATGAAAAGTGAAAGTTCATGGCGAAAAGGAAGTGATAGTGCATTCTGATAAATGGTTTTAAGTCTCAAATGAGAAGGCTTTCGAAATATTTTACAATTACTTACAAGAGCTTCAATACTTTTGGATGTCAGCATCCGTGCTATTACAGTAGAATCCCGATAATTCGTATTGTCAAGGGACTGAATGTTAAATATGAATTATCGAGATATTCAAATTAGCGGGATTACCAATAATCGGGAATAAAAAAAAGAAAATATACATAATAACGAAATTAATGCAAATTTGCATTAATATGTAATGATAGAGGCATGGCTACATATTACGTATACATATTTACAGTATATATAAATAAATAATTACATCAATAAAAAACACATTAAAAATTTACGTTTAAAAAATCTGTAATTTTCTTTTGGTGCAAGCCTTGCAGACCGGTATTGAGGATGGCTTTTTCAAGCATATTCAAAGCAGAAAATACTTCATCGCCAACGTCTGATTTCGCTAAGAAATGGCGCACGTTGTTGATGTATTGTTTAGCCACTTTAGGTGTAATTGTCAGCACATCATCTTCGTCATCACCTTCACGATCAATGTCCTGAGATGGAGACAAAAATTTGTCAGCAGTTAGAATCCCCGCTTCCGCTAGGCCATCGTCAAAATGGACGAAATCTTCAAACGCATAGAATTTTCTTCATTTTGAGGAAGACGATTCCAATTCACAGGACATTCTAAGTCTTGTTCAGTAACTGCTGATGAAAGTTCCACCTTCGTGAATACACAGTACGAAAACCGTTTTTTATTGTGCTTTCGCTAACACTTTGCCACACCTTGTGAGCAATGTTCATGGCTGAAAATAAGGTGATTTTATGATCCTCCCCATCCTCGATGCTGTCAAGCAGTTGCATCACTATTTCCTTGCGGTAAAAGGTTTTGAACGTTTTAATTATGCCCTGGTCTAGAGGCTGCAGCTTAGAAGTAGTGTTGGCAGGCAAAAACACAACATTAACATGACTGAGCGGTGGGGTATTGTTCTGAGCCGTACAATTATCCATGAAAAGCAGAATTTTTCGCTGCCTTTTCTCCATATCAGCATTCACTGATTGAATCCATTCCTTGAATAATTCGCCCGTCACCCACACTTTTTTGTTTGCACGATAGGTCTTCCGAAAAGTTTTTATGTTTATAAAACATCTTGGTTTGGCTGATTTGCCTATCATGAGCGGTCTTAATTTCTCAGATCCATTCATGTTGGCGGCCAACAATATGGTTACACGTTCTTTGCTATTTTTTTCCGCCATGGCACTTTTCTTCCTTAAAACACATTGATCGGTCGGGTAGACACTTATAAAATAACCCCGTCTCATCAGCATTAAAAATGTTGTTGGGCTCATAAGAATCGATTATTTCTCCCAAATCGTCTTTCCACTCAGAACAAACGTCGGCCGATACACTCGCATTTTCCCCACTAAGCTTCTTAAATTTTGTGCTGTGCCTTTTTTTAAACCTATCAAACGAACCATCACTTGCACGAAAGTCTTTAATTCCCATTTTTTTCTGAGAAAACTGTTACTTTTTCTCTTAAAATNACTTATAAAATAACCCCGTCTCATCAGCATTAAAAATGTTGTTGGGCTCATAAGAATCGATTATTTCTCCCAAATCGTCTTTCCACTCAGAACAAACGTCGGCCGATACACTCGCACTTTCCCCACTAAGCTTCTTAAATTTTATGCTGTGCCTTTTTTTAAACCTATCAAACGAACCATCACTTGCACGAAAGTCTTAAATTCCCATTTTTTTCTGAGAAAACTTTTACTTTTTCTCTTAAAATGTTTCCTCCAACTGGTACATTCGAATTCCGTGCTTGCGCAAACCACTTTTTTAAATTCTCTTCTAGTTGTGGATACTCGCCAGTCTTAAAGCGCTTTACTTTTCTGTCCGATGTCTGGGAGGCGATCTTGTCCTTGTTCTTCAGAATTGATGTTATTGTGGAAGGAGGAACGTTATAACGTTTGGACACGTCAATTTGTTTATCACCACCAGCCACGGCGGTAATGATTTCTTTTTTTTCTCTAATGGAAAGACACTTATTAGCCCTTTTCGGAGGCATGGCTAAGACCGAACTGACTAACTTTTCACTCGCTCTGCTCCTTCCTAACCTCTCATATCTCTAGGCCGGACACCAAAGCACCTCTTAGTTCTGGGAATCACAGACACATCGCCTCACAGCCTACTCGGCGTCATTACCTGCCCTTTAAACCCTCCTACGTCCCTCAGTACCCTTCCGGTATTTTTTATCCTGCCCGAATTGCATAGATCTAGAGCTGGTGTACAGTCTAGGGTTAAAAACATTACGAGTTAACGAGATTTTTAAGTTGGAAATAAGAATTATATGACATTTTAATTGAGCTCGAGCACCAAAATAAATACAAATTATCAAGGGGACCGGAATGCATTGTTTTATTACGAATTAAAGGAATTTTCTCAAGGGACCGGCAGATTTGTATGAATTAGCGGGATATACGAATAATCGGGATGCGAAATATCGGGATTTCACCGTATATGTTAACGATCGATATCTTACTAGGTCTTCAAGATTCAAAATATTAATAACTTTCCCTGCATACAAGCTAAAGAATTGTTGTGATAATTTGAACTTTTACGTGAATTTCGAATGATTATATGATAATATTAATGAATGTTGATATCGTGTCACTGATAGAATAGGTGGTAATAAACTGTAAAATTAATTACAAGGGTTTGACTCAAACAGCTCACAATTAATATAAAATATGCTCGCGCAGATTAACTATCAAAGCATGAGTAAAGTAATTCTTGTCGCCTGAATAAAATAGAGTACTAGTTAAAAACACAAAATATAGTATTTTGGATCTTTTAATTTACCCTAAGTGGGCTAGTGCCTAGCCCCATAGAAGTGACTGTTCTCTAGGGTCAGTCGACATGCGTAATATTGGAAGGTATTAGATTTTACTGTAGGAATTTCTGCTTACTGAACAGATAAAGGCAGTGTATCATCTATATTATATCCATCACTGATGACTTCGCTGTCAACAAGACGTTAAGCCCTACCTACTTACCTTCCTTCTCCCTTATAGTGAGTCCAGAATATGGACATGGATAAAAAATGAATAGAATAAGGGGATTTTAACACCCTTACTCTTCCAACTAAGGTCATAGAAAGTATTACATACTAACTTCTAAAATACATAGTATTTGGCTTTTATATGAACAAATAAATTATAATTGTAATTAACTGTACGCATTATGCAGGAAATCTTCACTGAATCATGCAGTATTTGCGTTCACTGCAATGTGATAGGTCTGGCACGAGTAGCGGACATCAAGTCGATAGTTTCGTGATGCGAAGGGGTGAGATGGTTGTAGTGGCTGGATCCGAGGAGGGAGCGAAATAAAAGAACATACATGTTGGTTGGCGCGAATTGTTATAGTTGGCTCGGTATTGCTACGTGCGACCGTTTCGCCTACGTGCCCTTCCCCTATACCATTAAGAACGCGTATCACAGTCCTGCCAGGACGACGTCACCAGAACCCGGTGGAGGCCACCACTACACGCCGCGATACCGATAATGGTACTGGCATCGCTCGCATTCCTCAAACAATGAATGTCTTGGGAGGCACTGCACGAAATTTCTGGTCGTAAGCACACTGGGCGCAATTAGAGGCACGAGGAAGCTTCTCAGGTAGGCTTTTCGCTACCCGGCCACCTGAGTTATACAGGATGGTGGCCAGTAGTTCATATAGTTAAATTATGTAGGTGCAGACTAAGGACACCTGAGGTTGTTGCGTTAGGGGTAAGCAAATACTCGTATTCTCCGTTATTTAACACACCAGGATTTTATTGATCAGAATGTCACATTACACACCCTGGCGAGACTGAGCCCCCCTGCAAGTCGTTAGCCTGAAGGACTGGTGGGCTGAATACTATGCGTCGGGGAATGTTGTTGAAGGGAGACATTTCTCTACTTATCTGTGACTGCGGCTTTTGGTGAGTTGTCTTCGTTGGTAGCTGAGGCATGGTGAGTTGGGTGGCCCTCGTTCAGGCCCTCAGACTGGCTCTCGTTAACGTTCTGTACTAAGTTGGCTTTTCCCTGCGGCTTTGATGGTCTCTTTCTGAATTCCGGAATTAAGGTGCTCCCGTGACTTGTACTTTCCCTGCGATCCCGGCTGGCGTTCCTGGTTGGAGAGTATGTCCTCCTCGGCCTTCTTCCGGCTATCGTGTTTCTGTCTGCATTCCTTACCGCGGACACTGCCACTACGTTTTCGGAAATGAACTCATAAGTTCTCGGTACTTTTACTGGGTTTGTCTCGGGAATTTACACATGAAGTTTCGGGCGCCACTCGTTTCCGGGAATTTACTCATATTCTCGGCACTGTTCTCGTCACACTACTGTTTACTCCCGTTTCGGCTTCTCCCGTTTCGGTTACATCTATCTCGTCTCGCGGCTGTATCACCGAACAACTCCCGTCTCGGTTGAACAACTGACTGCTAACAACTGTTTGTACATTACTGCCCGAGCCGGATCCGAACTCCGGCCCGTTGATACGACTGCCTCTCGCCTAAAAGCCTTCTCGGTCTTACATTGCGGCTGAACAACTCCTCTCGAGCGACTGCCCACGACTGACGACAACTGAATGATCGCTCGCGACTGAATGATCACAAACCTTGGCTGGTCCCGAATTTAACCTGCCTCCCGATATATTCAAATTGTCTGTAAGCAGATTGTGTCGAGAGAAACAGGGACTTCCCTCATGTAACTCGCACGTTTTTTTCTATAGGAATTTGGTTTCATCAGCTCCGCTCGCTCAAACTAGGGGTGGAGGGAGGGGTGCAGCAAGTGTCTCGGGGGTTCCTGGCAGCTGGGTTGGCACTAATCTCGGCGGGGGTTNTCATCGAGGGCTTATATCAGCTAATTTTCGGGACTTTCCCTGTTTTTCTCCGGCTTCGGTTCTTCCCCGGCGTGTCCTTATACGGCTGGACTTCTCAGGGTTTTATTTCTCAGGGTGTGAATGCAGCGCAATTCCAATCCTATGTGCTCACCACGTGTCAGGCCATCTCAGCGAAATAAGTAGGTGCATACGTGCCGGGTGTGTATGAGATTGGAACGATGAGCTATGAGCGATGCCCAGCTAGTTCAGGGGCAATCATCGGGAGAGCGGGGACTAAGACTGACTGGCTGGACTGTAAGGAAGTGGGACTTAATGCGTGAGTGGTGGACAACAGTAGCGGCTCGTTGGTCAAAAGGGTTGTAAAGCTATGAATGGAATGCACGACTTCTTCTTGGACTCACTTCCGGGTTGCCTCAAACATACAAGGACAGGGAGATAGGAGAGGGACTGAGGACTAGCTCGGCCAGGACAACTGGAGCCAGGAGACAAAAAAAAGCATACCTGCCATTCATACCATCTACCATAACGACCATCACTAGTAGCATATACTAAACACCATACCAACTGCAAATTTCTTATGTTGCTTCTGTTCTGCCCCACCCATTTGAGACCTATTAAAAGCATCCTGTATGAGTGAAAAGCATCTAAAACATATTTCTCTTGTGGAGGGTACATAATGAAAATGATGGCATACTGTTCTAGAGGTCAGACAATTTTATCAGCTATTGTGACCTTTGGGAAGCTTAAATCACTCGCAGCACACGATAAAGAAACTGAGCTCATATATCTTCTCAAAGAATTCATTCTTGTGTATGCGCAGTTCGAAATAAAATCTGTGCACAAATACCTACCTGCCTTTTTATCTGCAACAGCATCCACACCACAATTAGCATAGCACACACCGAAACCAGCACCACATGCACTGCAATCAACACTGTACGCACAGCATGCACTGCATTCAGCACAGTATGCACCACAGTTAGCACTGCATGCACCGCAGTTAGCACAGCACACACCACAATTAGCACTGCACACACCGAATGGGATCTGACCCAGATGGTACCAACCACAATGGGCAGCCACCAACCACCCTTTTGACCTTAGGAAACTAGTGACAGAAAGGGCGGAAAATACTTACAACAAAAAGCGATAAGTAAACAGTTCTGTGATCGGGTTTCAAGGTTGCAACAACCAAATTTGGTATCGTGGTCGCTAAAGTTGGCAGTTATTCTCAACGAATCGAAGGGATGCACATACACTAGTTTGGGTGAGTGCATGTTTGTGCAAGTGCATGTTTGTGCTCTTATATGTTTAGTTAATTGCATGTGTGTACACGCATGTTTGTCTAAGTGTATGTTTGTGCTAGTATATATTTGGGTAAGTGCGTGTGTGTGCGCATATGTTTGCGTAAGTGCATGTTTGTGCGCATATATGTTTGGGTAAGTGTGTGTTTGTGCACATGTATGTTTGGATAAGTGTGTGTGCACATATATGTTTGGGTAAGTGCACGTGTGTGTGCATATAAGTATGGCATCACCCTTAATGTTAGGGTGCATGCTTATAAGTTCGCATTGGGCTTAAATGACTATTTGTTAATTTTCCTTGTCGGCGTCGATGTCTATGTTATGAATTTGAAGACCACATCTTAAACAGTTCGGGAATTATGGTCAACTATGCTTATAAGTTCGCATAGGGCTTAAATGACCATTTGTTAATTTTCCTTCTCTGCCTCGATGCCCATGATATGAATTTGACGAGTACATCTTAAACGGTTCGGGAATTATGGCCAACTATGCTTATAGGTTCGCATAGGGCTTAAATTACCATGTGTTAATTTTCCTTGTCTGCGTTGATACCTATAAAATGAATTTGACGACATCTTAAACGGTTCGGAAATTACGACCAACNAATGAATTTGACGACATCTTAAACGGTTCGGAAATTACGACCAACTATGCTTATAAGCTCGCATAGGGCTTAAATGACTATTTGTTAACATTCTTCAGCTAACATGACGTGTACTGACTTGCCAGTTTCGAGAGCCTCGCGTAGCTAATCATTTAAAGATCAAAATTAAAATTAATAAAAAATTAAAATTTAAAAAATAAAAAAATTAAAATAAAAAAAATTATTTTTGAAAAAATTGTGAGAGACTTGCGTGCCTATCAGAGACGATAGCATTTTGAAAGCGACCTGTAGAGATGAGAGCCTCGCGTACCTAGCGCCTAGTGCGGGAGTCACGATTATGTCATCGGCTGACGTGGCAGACGCTACCGGGTCCCCGCTCCCTACCAAGCGCCAGGTGGCGGAGAACCGGCTATTTCTATCTACTAACAGTTTTCTTTAGAAATACGTTTTAAGATTTTTGGTGTTCTTTACCTATAGGGGATGGCTCATGATTAGAATAGCTGGAAGCTGAAGTGTCTTTCCATATTCTTATAATGGTCTCGGATACATGCATATTTCGTTCATTTTCTTTTGGTTTCTTGTAGTAAAAGTAAAGTGTATCTTTTTTCATTTATGTTCACTGTGTGGGCTGAAAATGAGAAATTTTTGAATGGGAAATGTCAGAAATAGGCAGTGTCTGGTTTAAATTCTGTTTGTGTGTGTAGGTACATGTTTTTGGCTTATTTACTTCATGGATTTGTGTTGATTAGCATTCGTGCAAAATTATTAATAATGCTTACGTTGTGGATCTTTCTGTGCGGGAATTAATCGTGTGGAATATATCCGTGATCCTGGTGACTTGCAACCTTTTTGAAGTTATTGGCTTAAGAGGTAGGGGGGTAATACGTCATTTTTTCTTGTGGAGCATAATAAGTGACGTTGACTTGGCATCTGCTCTCGTATGTGTGCATGTTCGCATGATCCGCTTGCACAAAAAACAGATTCAATTGAGGTAGGAGTTCGAATGTTTGTAGGCATAATTTATTTACCCTCTCTAAATTAAATATTCGCGAAATTAATTTTTTTTTCTCTGTCAATGGTAGCTAAAGATTTTACCGCTAATGGAAAACTTGTAATAATTTGTATAGGTTTTAAATTATTGTTTCTGTCAGCTGATACTGGATATTTCAATGCTGATGGGACAATTGTAAGTGATTGTGTAAACTTGTAATTATGTATATGTATAATTATTTTTCTGCCAGTTGTAGCTTAAGATTCTACTGTCGTTCCTGAAGTTGGTGTGGCGGAACTGAATTCGAATTTTGATTGGATCTCCATTGCCTACAATGAATACGAAAAAAAGATAATGATAATGGTTTCATTGTTGGCAATANGAATTTTGATTGGATCTCCATTGCCTACAATGAATACGAAAAAAAGATAATGATAATGGTTTCATTGTTGGCAATAGAGACACAATCAGAATTCGAATTAAAATTTTACTGTTTGTGTAGACATTCATTTTTTTTCTCTTTTTAATAATCATATAAATTCATAAATTTAAAATATTAAAAATGAGAAAGGTGGTGATTTTGACAAGGCTTGTTGTTNGAATTTTGATTGGATCTCCATTGCCTACAATGAATACGAAAAAAAGATAATGATAATGGTTTCATTGTTGGCAATGGAGACACAATCAGAATTCGAATTAAAATTTTACTGTTTGTGTAGACATTCATTTTTTTTCTCTCTNTGTTGGCAATGGAGACACAATCAGAATTCGAATTAAAATTTTACTGTTTGTGTAGACATTCATTTTTTTTCTCTCTTTAA
Organism: Clitarchus hookeri; assembly: GCA_002778355.1. Classification (NCBI taxonomy): domain Eukaryota; kingdom Metazoa; phylum Arthropoda; class Insecta; order Phasmatodea; family Phasmatidae; genus Clitarchus; species Clitarchus hookeri. The sequence goes on from NQII01008846.1 coordinate 46,751, forward strand.
TAATCATATAAATTCATAAATTTAAAATATTAAAAATGAGAAAGGTGGTGATTTTGACAAGGCTTGTTGTTAAACGTCATATTGTATGCTTGTTATGGCTTGTGATGTCCTGAGAAGTGCTAAGGATCCCACTCGAATACCACATGAACGATGATCGACTATGTCTTGCTGGAAAGGAGATAAGAGTATGATTAAAAAATGACACGAGGCAGGGTCGTCTTCAGTCTCATGTGTCATTCTTATAATTTTTTCTTTATCAGGTAGATATATTGAGATATGGGTTCATTTTAAGAAGCTTAGTTTGGCAATGGTCGAGGCAGTTCATCTCAGCTAGTGACCGCAGTTTAAGTACATATTACGGAGATATCGCTTGTGGATCCAACATCAGCAGCAGCACCATCATCTAAGGTTGGTATAGCGCAATATACTTCTTAATGCAAATTCAAACTGCGAGCCTTGTCGATGCTGTGGTGTCAGTTCTGCAAGAGAGATAGAGAGAGAGAGAAAGAGAGAGAGAGAGAGTTCCTGCAACTTCCGTCGTTGATGTAATTGACACGGGTAGCTTGATTTAAAATCTATGAACCCTCTGTTGCCATCGCCAAGGACAAGTGTGTATACCGAGCTCACCGAATCTTCTAAGGGCACAAAAATGTCAGTGTTGTTGCCTTCCACGAAGTCACCGCCATCCCCACCTCCTGCACCTTCGAACCATCTCAGTTCACCAATGTACCATCTACAGCACTTTCAGTGCCTTATCGGTGTCGTTTTTACTTCACGTACTTTACATTCATGCTCACCATTCATCGGCACGAGCTATGTGAGTGGATCAAGTGTTATTTTCTTCAGAATGTGTACAGTGTACACAGACGAAGTTGAATTTTTTTTAAATGTTGAGTAGTAATATAGATTGTAATGAATACGTTTTGAAAAATTTTGACATTACATTTCTGGTTTTATCCTTTAACCACACTATGTGATGCCAAAATACTTTTAAAATTTCACATTATAGCCANACATTACATTTCTGGTTTTATCCTTTAACCACACTATGTGATGCCAAAATACTTTTAAAATTTCACATTATAGCCAACTACCATTACTATAAATGGTCATATGGCTCATCATGTCATACGTAAAATTCTCGGATCCAGAAATTATGTTGCATACTGAATTTCACGAGGCTGGCCCAAACAGTTCGTAAATTATGGTCAACTATGCCTATAACAGGTGGTAGCACTTATCGTGACAAATATACTTTCTTCTGGCCACAAATGATGCTTCATACTGAATTTGACGATCCTAAACCTAACAGGTCGCTTCGAATGTGGGAATCGAGCCGGACGACGCCGCTGGTCGGTGGGTTTACTCGGGGATCCCCCGAATCCCCAACTCATTTTATTCCGCCGCTACTCCATACTCGTTGGCTCTCAAGACGTCGCTGTTAAGAGCCGCCAAAATCTCTTCACTCACCCTAACAGGTGGCAGATTATATTTCTCTATGTATTTAAAATTATAGACGATGGAGTCTTATAGCTACCATGATTAAAATGCGACTATAAAATATGATGTATCTACACCATAAACTGGCTTGGGTTGGCTGTAAAAAACTAGACATTGTTAATAAAAAAAAATTGTAATTATGAAAATATTAAAATTAATACGGTGTTGGTAATATACACACAATCACATATTCTGAAGTCACTTTCTAATCAGGCTGAAAAATACGACTTATATGGTATGTCACTCTGTATATTGTTGTCTTTAAAATTGTTTTAAAAGCAAACTATGATACATTTAATTAAGACTAATTTACTACTCATTTTTAATAAAGGTAATATCGTTTTCGGAACAATTCTTGAAAATAATTGTCATCGTAGCTTTATGCGTATTATTTAAACGAAAATTAAAATATTCATAATTTATGGCAGAAATATACATAAGAATATTTATTATAAATAAAAGTGAAGCACTGGTATGGAAAATGTAATTATTTATGGTGAATTAGATCTGGGCCATTAAAATATAATAGTTAAATTTCACAGCTTATATCTTATATGCATTATCTTGTGGCCAAGATGTGTGACTTGTAACCAAAAATAGTGGTTTTTCAATTCTAGTTGCTCCACAATTTTTTTTATTGTCGTCAGTTCATAGATGTCATGGTAAAGTGAAAATTGTACATTGTTACAAATTTATAATTAGAATTTGCATTAAAAATGCATGTTTGATATAAAGCAATGTCTCATGGGATATTTTCAACTTATACCTTAGAATATTTTCATCATAAACCTTGGAATATTTTAAATCATAACAAACATAAAATAAAATAAATTTAAATGAAAACTGCTGTATTTATGTTGCACCGAATAATAGATGTCGGATGGGCCCGCAATTTAATATTGTGGCAACTGATAAGTGTCTGAAATGCAATTTGCGGGTCCGCGAGGGTTGGAGGAGGAAAAGGGACAATGGGGAGGGAGAAGGTCCTTGCGATTTTGAGGGGCCGTGAAGCGAAGGGGAAAGTGTTTCATGGTCTGGATGAGATGATGGTTGGAGGGGGTGGAGTTTGATTTTGGCGAAGGGGACGATTATGAGATTGTTGTGGGGGAGGGTGGGGGGTCCGCAGGGATTGTTGCTGTTGGCGGGGTTATAGGAGGGCGTTGAGTAAAGGTGAATATTTGTTCGTGCTTTAGCGATTACATGGTGCTTGTTTTTTGGTGGTGGGAAGAGGGATCATATATATTCGTGTGTCGATCGTGGACGGAATGAGTACATTTTATGTTTGGGACCGCGAAAGTCGTGGCTTTATAATTCGCTTCCTTTTTTTAGTAACTGATATAAAAAGTGTTTGGATGGGATGATGTATTGTGGCCGGCGCGGATTATGATGGAGGGAGGGGGTGAGAGTGGTGTGAGTGAGAGGGTCGTTAGTTAGCGGGCGGGGGTGATGGGACTGGGTGGTTGTGTGTGGGTCGTGGGCTAGCGGTTATGGATGGATGGCTTCGTATTTTTATTCACCTTAATGTTATAAGTCCAGTGATTTGCCACACTATATACTTAGCCCTTATATTTTTGAAATATAAAATCAATTAAAAAGGAAATAAAAAAAATCACTTATAATTTTTTTGTAATTATATCCTATTGACTCTACCATGCCACTGGCGATTTCCGGTTTTCGGGTTTCCCTCAGCCGCAGTGTGGAACTTCTCAACCTCACTGAGGGGCTAGCAGATTTTTTTAATACAATTTTGGGGATTTTGGGGGTTTTAAGAGTAAAAATGGAAACTTTGGTCTCCAAATAGGCATTTTCGAAAGCCAAACAAGTAATTTTGAGGGGAAAACGAGGAATTTTGAACCGACAGGTGTGATTAAATCGAACATGATGCACGGCTTTGGGCTCCAATCTCAGATCCCATGTGCTCGGAGACCATATTTCATACTACTATTACGTAGGTGTAATGTGGGGTAAGAGTCCGCATGGGGCAATTGTCCAATGACGTCGTAGTTCTCGCAGTCACCGTTAGATAGCATCAATGTTCATATAGAGAATATTTGAAATGCTTTGCACGCACTGGACATGGCTGGTTAAGCGCTGCCGAGAATAATGAGAGTGTGGTCACAACTATCAGTTTGGTGTAATGTTTGATGTTATTCTTTGTGTTAAATAAGTGCATGCAGAACTGCAACGAAATAATATTTTAGATGAATTTACAGTTACGTCACAGGTATGTTCTTTACTTGTATTCATATGAGGGTGTAATTTTAGTCATGCAACTGTGAAATGTAGTTTTCCGGTTTGTTGGGGCACAAACAATTATGCGGACTCTTGCCTCACAATACCAAACATTACTAAACAATTTTAAACCTTATTTTAATATTCGAAGAATTTGATACATGTCATATTATAAGTAAGATCAAATACCGTGGTTTACAGAAGGAAACAGAGGTGTTGCTAAAACATAATTATCAACCTAGAAATAGTCTGTTGGCAAAAGTTTTTCACGACAAAAGTTATGAAACAGTAATATAATTCTAACAGATTTTAATGAAATAGTACACCAAACTGAAAGCCTATTATGCAAATGAAAGTAGTAAATGTATGTAAGCACATCCTGGTCGATGAAAAACTCAATTTCAGATTGCTAATTTGTTTCGACTAGCTTATGGAAAGGCAGCTACGATTGGAATTGCTGCCAAAGGCTTTGAAGCGTGTGGCATAAAGCCAATGTATTCCGATATTTTTTCTGAAATTGATTTTCTTCCATCTGAAATTACTGGCAGGCCTCTTCTAAATAATAATGCCAATTAATCGTATCCTTTTCGTGACGGTACTAATCATATAAGTGCAGAAGTAGAGTTTGCTCCTACTTCACTGCACATTTCAAAATTTAGGGAAACNGTGACGGTACTAATCATATAAGTGCAGAAGTAGAGTTTGCTCCTACTTCACTGCACATTTCAAAATTTAGGGAAAGCACTGTCACAACTGTTCCGGTTGGGCCTACTAAAAGTGGCCATGAAGATGTTTGTCAAGAGGTTGCTACAGGTAGCTCTACTGACGTCTCCTCCAATGCTTGTCTTAGGAATATTTCCACTATTGTGAAGTGCTCTGTTTCGCCAGAAATAATCAGGCCCTTCCCAAAAGCTAGTCACACACAAAAGCACAGAAATCTANTGTGAAGTGCTCTGTTTCGCCAGAAATAATCAGGCCCTTCCCAAAAGCTAGTCACACACAAAAGCACAGAAATCTAAAACGGTCTCAAATACTCGCATCGTCACCAATATGCTAAAATGCTGTCATTACGAAGTGAAATAAAAATAGGCCTAACCTAAAGAAAGCGACTGTAATATCAAAATGAGTAAACTTGAAGACTAAAGGCCTTGGAACAAAACGCAAATTGACTTTAGACGGTAAGATAGACATTGCAAACTCTGGAAAGGTGGTCTATTTCTGTGGTGGATGTGGTGCAATGTAGAAGAGCCTCCATCTGTGGACTGGATTATGTGCAGCGAATGTAAATCGTGGTGGGAGGAACACTGTACTGATTATATGGGAAAGGGCTTTTTCAAATGTAATAGATGCCATTCCATTCCTAAAATGCAGTCATGTGTTTTATTTGTATTGTAAGTTCTCACAAATGAATTAAAATTTCCGTTGTATATAATCATACCAAATGCATTGTCGTAGCATACACTGTGGTCTTATGTGAAATACAGCATTGCAACAGACACAATCGATTACTGCTCTTGCCCCACATTACCCTATTTATGTACATGCTTATGGTGGAAAATATTGAAATGTGATGCATGCTAAGAGCTAATATGTTCGTCTTCTTGACAATTAATTTACACTTTGTGTTAATCATTTTCTACGCTATTATATTGCTTTTTTCCTCTAAATAACTGACACTAAAATTAATTATCTGTTATAAAAATCTGCAAGTGAATTAAACGACGAGAACATATTGACATGTGTTCACGTTTTATTCGTTCTCATTACAATGATTTGCAATATTTTAAGAATTTATGGGCAAAATCTCCGTTTTGTATGTCACACCTATAACTGTTATTTTCTGATACGCCACCAAGGCCGTAGTATCTTTGGCAGATGCATAGAGAAATGTCTGAAAGCGTTTTGTTAAATGCAAAGAATAGCTTATTTATATATCTTTTTAAAATAAATAAGCTGAAATAGTTATTGTAGTGTTTATTGAAAATAGTTGTAAGATGTAATTCCTTTCCAGTACATTTTTATAAACATTAAAATCAATACTAAGGCACAGTCAAGAATTTTAGTTGCAGTAAGTACTCAAGTAAAACGTAACGACACGTAACGACTCGTAATCCTACTGAGTCAAATTCAACTTTAAAATATAGTGACAGAAACTGGAAAATAACAAACTCTTCATTTAAATTAGATTATCTTTCTGGCCAGAATACCACAGGCCTTCCGGAGGTAAGATTTCCAAAAATACACCTAAGTTATGAGTTAGCACCTGAAGTACTTTCAAAGATTTTTAAGTGTTGTAAATATGTTGTAAACTTTTGTTAAATACTTTAAATAAAACAAAATTTTAAAGAGAGAAAATATTAAAGTATATTTACAGTCTTGACCTAAAATTGTTTTGAAGAAACGCACGATGACCCTAGTGAGATCATTTCCTNTATTAAAGTATATTTACAGTCTTGACCTAAAATTGTTTTGAAGAAACGCACGATGACCCTAGTGAGATCATTTCCTTGTGCAATTGACTGGTTTTCACTCATTTCTTTCCAGTATTACCGTAATTTCAGTCCCCAGCAAATGTGATGTAAAATAACCGCTATCTTTAAACAGTAACAGCAGTAGGTTGCTATGTGAAATTCCTTATCCAACTTTAACTTTATTGGCATTTTTGGAGAATCTATCTGTATTTTGACCACGCTGTAGTGCACTTTAGGTAGCTGCGGCATTAGGCAAGATTTTTTTTTCTGAATTTACCACTGGATCCAGTGAGAGTAGAACAGAAAAAACAACACGTTACTAACATAACTAATAAGCCTACTTTCCTCAACATGGGTGCAATTATTTTTTAAATAAGTTCTTAAAAGCTAAGTTGGTAGGTAGAAAATGACTTCTCTTTGAAAATATTAACATTAGAAATTAAACTAGAAACGTATGCAACATTATTGAGACAATTAAAAATACATACCCCGAGACTTGAACCCAGAAAAACTCGTACAATAAGCTAGCGTGCAATGCACTGCTTTATGGAAGTCGGATTCGGAGCATCAACTTCGGGTTTAATCAGTCTAATGTTTCTAACTATAGGGTTTACCAAACTAAAATATTATGAGGGCCATCGTTTAGAAAATAAGTGACTGAGCTAAATAAAAAAAAATTTAAGCTTACATGACCTACCGTAGCACTACTTGTGTGAAGAATGTTGTGGAAATTGGTTGTTTGGTTCTTAAGCTATGTCATATAAAATTTAATTTCATTATTTAATAATATCGTAAAAAAAATTCTCAAAAATAAAACATGCTTTTTATACGATGCTTTTAATGTTTAATGTCTACATACAAAATTTGGTTGAATTTGGTTGAATTGTTTAATATAGGTGACAAACTTACCTACATTATTTATAATGCCGCCAGTTTGAACACCATTGTCTGACCCATTTACATCATAAACGTTTACATGTTCTTATGTAGCATTTATAGTGTGCAAAATTTGGTACAAATTAGTTGAATTGACCCGGTGTAACCTTTGGTTGGAATCGGTTGATTGGACCTCGAGATATGGCATAAAACTCCATAATTTTCATATGGCGATCTTCATAAATAGAGGACAAAAAATTAACGTGGTACCACATTCGATTATTGTATACTGATAATATACAAAATTAAGTTAATGCAGATTGTATAAATTTGTAGATGGAGCACACAAATCTAAAATAATTTTATAGCCACCATTCTGAAAATAAGTGTGTCATATTTAAAAAATACATATATTAATATGGCCTACCACAGTACATCTTCGTCAAAATTTGTAAGAATGGGTTGATTTTTTCCCGATGCATAAGATAAAAAAAAAAAATTTATAATAACAAATGGCAGAGAAATAAAGCTCTGCATAGACATATTTGTTATTTGTAATAGGGACTACCAGCATGCAAACTTAAGTTGGGATTTGTTTCTTTGATCAAATATACTCAGCTAAAATATTTACATAGCCAATATTTTGAAAATAAGTGCCTGACATATTTAAAACATACCAGTTTGCACCACCTGCTGTAGTACTATTTTTTTTTTGCCACCTTCGGTAGGAATCTGTTAATTGTTTCCTGANTATTAAAGTATATTTACAGTCTTGACCTAAAATTGTTTTGAAGAAACGCACGATGACCCTAGTGAGATCATTTCCATGTGCAATTGACTGGTTTTCACTCATTTCTTTCCAGTATTACAGTAGTTTCAGTCCCCAGCAAATGTGATGTAAAATAACCACTATCTTTAAGCAGTAACAACAGTAGGTTGCTATGTGAAATTCCTTATAGAACTTTAACTTTATTGGCATTTTTGGATAATCTATCTGTATTTTGACCACGCTGTAGTGCACTTTAGGTAACTGCGACATTAGGCAAGATTTTTTTTCTGAATTTACCACTGGATCCAGTGAGAGTAGAACAGAAAAAACAACACGTTACTAACATAACTAATAAGCCTACTTTCCTCAACATGGGTGCAATTATTTTTTAAATAAGTTCTTAAAAGCTAATTTGGTAGGAAATGACTTCCCTTTGAAAGTATTAACATTAGAAATGAAACTAGAAACGTATGCAACATTATTGAGACAATTAAAAATACATACCCGAGACTTGAACCCAGAAAAACTCGTACAATAAGCTAGCGTGCAATGCACTGCTTTATGGAAGTCGGATTCGGAGCATCAACTTCGGGTTTAATCAGTCTAATGTTTCTAACTATAGGGTTTACCAAACTAAAATATAATGAGGGCCATCGTTTAGAAAATAAGTGACTGAGCTAAATAAAAAAAAATTTAAGCTTACATGACCTACCGTAGCACTACTTGTGTGAAGAATGTTGTGGAAATCGGTTGTTTGGTTCTTAAGCTATGTCATATAAAATTTAATTTAATTATTTAATAATATCGTAAAACAAATTCTCAAAAATAAAAGATGCTTTTTATACGATGCTTTTAATGTATAATGTCTACATACAAAATTTGGTTGAATTTGGTTAAATTGTTTAATATAGGTGACAAACTTACCTAAATTATTTATAATGCCGCCAGTTTGAACACCGTTGTCTGACCCATTTAAATCATAAACGTTTACATGTTCTTATGTAGCATTTATAGTGTGCACAATTTGGTACAAATTAGTTTAATTGACCCGGTGTAACCTTTGGTTGGAATCGGTTGATTGGACCTCGAGATATGGGATAAAACTCCATAATTTTCATATGGCGATCTTCATAAATGGAGGACAAAAAATTAACGTGGTACCACATTCGATTATTGTATACTGATAATATACAAAATTAAGTTAATGCAGATTGTATAAATTTGTAGATGGAGCACACAAATCTAAAATAATTTTATAGCCACCATTCTGAAAATAAGTGTGTCATATTTAAAAAATACATATATTAATATGGCCTACCACAGTACATCTTCGTCAAAATTTGTAAGAATGGGTTGATTTTTTCCCGATGCATAAGATAAAAAAAAATATTTTATAATAACAAATGGCAGAGAAATAAAGCTCTGCATAGACATATTTGTTATTTGTAATAGGGACTACCAGCATGCAAACTTAAGTTGGGATTTGTTTCGTTGATCAAATATACTCAGCTAAAATATTTACATAGCCAATATTTTGAAAATAAGTGCCTGACATATTTAAAACATACCAGTTTGCACCACCTGCTGTAGTACTATTTTTTTTGCCACCTTCGGTAGGAATCTGTTGATTGTTTCCTGAGATATGACATAAAAACTGTATTTAATCACATTTCGCTATCTTACATATTAGATGCAATTTATAGTTGTAATACCTACTTTCAGTATAGAAAGTTATGTTGGAATTGATTACATGATTACGATGATATAGCATTCTAGGCTTAAAATTACTATATGGCCGCCATTTTGAAAGTAAATGCCTGACATGCTTAAAAAATACCACTTAACATCATCTGCCTTGGTACACCTTGTTTGCCAAATTTGATAGGGATTAGTCAATTGTTTCCTGAGATGTGACATAATTTTTTTTCGCATGGCACTATCTTTGGAAATGGCGGATGAGGTATTCTCTGTGTAGAAACAGTTGATAAATATAAAATGCACTGCAAAAATACAATGTTCTGTTGAAATTGATTACATAATTTGCATTCTTAGCTTAGATAGCTATATGTCCACCATTTTGAAAATGAGTTTCTGGCATGTTTAAAACATATCAATTAACATCAGCTGCATCAGTACCACTTGTTTGCCAAATTTGGTAGGAATCGGTAAATGTTTTTCCGCGATATGACATAACTTTATTTATTCGTATGGTGCTCTCTTCCAAAATGGCCGACATAGGTCGTATGTGTCGGTATATATATAATGATTCTAAGATATATTCGGTATATAAAATTTGATGGAAATGGNCGACATAGGTCGTATGTGTCGGTATATATATAATGATTCTAAGATATATTCGGTATATAAAATTTGATGGAAATGTTTTGAATGGTATGGGAGATATACCAAATAAACCTAAAACATTTGTAATTACTGCTATTTTGAAAGTAAGTTCCTAATGGATTTCAATCCTTTACGTTTACTTGGCCTATCATATTATTACTTAACTGCCAAATTGGGTAATAATTCGTTTAATAATTTTCGAGATATAATGAAAAATGCTCATTTATTTGGTGCTATTTTCCATAATAGCGGACTAAAAACAATACCCATCTGAAAATTTTATGTTTACCCAAAGATTTGGCGGAATACCACGTTTGGTTTAAATCGGTTGGATGGTTCCCAAGATATGACATAACACACAAAATATTAAGATTTCCACCATTTTGAAAGTAAGGACCTGATGTGGTCTAAAACTATAGAATTTAGGAGTCCTTACTAAGTTCTATGGGTGTTCCAAATTTGGTGAAATTCGTTAAACGCTTTCAAAAATTGAAAATGAGGGTAGAGGGGGCACACACGCGCGCANCAAATATTAAGATTTCCACCATTTTGAAAGTAAGGACCTGATGTGGTCTAAAACTATAGAATTTAGGAGTCCTTACTAAGTTCTATGTGTGTTCCAAATTTGGTGAAATTCGTTAAACGCTTTCAAAAATTGAAAATGAGGGTAGAGGGGGCACACACGCGCGCACACACACACATTCACAGACACACAGAGAGAAAAGTGATCTCATAAGCCTTTTTTTCCTTCGGAAAGTAGGCTAAAACTACGAAATTCAATTATTGTAACATCTTCGTGCATGAGTGAAGTGTGTGCTCGGCAGGACCAGCAACTCAGCAGTTGGCCACTTTTGAAATGATTTAACACTAACTGCCACAGTACAAACCACGATGCCATGGGTTGTATTTGGTGTCTTCTACAAGTGACAAATTAAGCATGTATGCTAAAAATACTTGTTTTGGGTATCCTTTGGTATAGGAATTGTGAACTGCAAATGTGTATTTTAAAACTTCCATTTAATCTATGGAGGGTATATAGCAAATATTTACTAAATGGTCAGAAAATAAACAATTTCATGATACAGAGTATTTGTGTAGCTGCATAGTAATCTATGTAACAATGCTGTAAGGAAAATCATAACTTAGCACAGATTTAAGAAATGTGTTGAGTTTTATATCAACTTGATATTAAATTTGATAATAAGCTTTTACACATAAATTAACTCCTAGGCTCCACATAAATGTTCACAATATTCAAGCTAACTAAATTTGGTTATTAAAAGAAAAATCAAACTGAGTTATCTGTTATTAAAGTAAACTTGCATATTTGGAAAGAAATCTGAAATCGCTTTCAAAAAGTGGTTCTGAATGTATAAAATTGTTATGACATATTTCAGGAGTATCATATTTCATTTGTTGGTAAACTTAATACACAATATTTGAAACTAATTAATATAACCTGCTCAGATGTGGTGTTAAAGATGATGTTTAGTAAAAATTTTCGTTTACATATAAATTAAATTAAACATAATTAAATAATATATTTTTTTGCTCATAAAATTTGATCTTAAAAATAACAGAATAATCACTGAAAGTTTGGTACCTAGATTAATTTCGGATTTGGTAACTATGATAATATTCCTGATACAGTAATGTCGTGCAGATTTCTAAAATAAAATAAAAACTGGATTTTTAATATAAAATTACTTTTTTCTTGTTATATATTATAACATTAATCATGTATTAGGCAATGTACTTTTTACAAATATACAAAATGATAACATACATAAATATTAGTATCTTAATGGTAAAATCTTTTCTTAGAAAGAATCATTTACTATCTGTATTAATTCGTAACAACGAGTAATCATTCCTTTACTTTATTATTACTCAAAAAATGTACAAAATTTGAGAAAAATGAGTTATATATGGTATGATCTTGATACACAAGACTGAGTTTAGCGCAAAGTGTTCTCCGTTATATTTAANGAAAAATGAGTTATATATGGTATGATCTTGATACACAAGACTGAGTTTAGCGCAAAGTGTTCTCCGTTATATTTAAATAAGTAAGCAAATGTATTTATTTGTTTCACTTAGATATTATACATTTCTCTAGTGAACTACAAAATGTGCTCCGAAGTAATAAATTAAAAAATTGCAATAAAATTATTTAAAACGCAAACAAAATCTTCCGAAATTATTTCATAGTCGTTTTGTTGACGTTTTTAGCAATACAAGTAGTAACGATTGTTCATTCCTATGATTTATAAGTTAAAATATAACTTATCGTTATCCAAAATAAGAATACGGAAAGTGTGTTTTAAATTAGTAGGTATGTCGATTTCATCGGTAATCTTTGTTATTGCAGCATAACATTTTACAGGATCCTCTGGACACACGATGGCTACAACCCCAAGAAAGATTATATTAGAAATTATTATACAACTGAGAGAGTGCAAGAGATGTAAACTCCCCGAGTTAGTGAAGATTTTGCTGCATGAGAAAGCACAACAAAGCCCGTCCAACAGACTGGAACTTCAGAAGGCTCTTGCAGAATTGTTTCCTCTTGGTCGAGTAACCTGCAAGCTGAGGCAGTGCCAAAAGAAAGAGAGGTCCCAACGAAGGCATAACAGGAAGGAGCATTCCCGGCGTAGGCATTCTAAAAAGAAGTCTCTCGAGCCGGAAGATGCCAAAGTTGGGCGCTCCAAGAGTCAAAGGCGATCTTCCAAGAGACGAGCTTTCAAGAGGCGGTCTTCCAACCAGCAGGTTTCCAAGGGGAAGCATTCCAGGAGAAAACGAACTGAGGAGAATACGCCAGAAAAGGGAACTCCCGAACCTACACAACCAGACGGTGATACTCCACCTTTGCCATCCACAAGCAAAGAACCCTCAAAATGATGTATTAAATAATAACCTTTTGGGAAAACGTATTGTGTAATATGAAATAGTAATTCATATTAAATACACTTCAACACACGCAAATAAATCTAAATTATGCAGCGATACTTGATGTACACTGATTTACGCACGACTTTTTACTTGNCTTCAACACACGCAAATAAATCTAAATTATGCAGCGATACTTGATGTACACTGATTTACGCACGACTTTTTACTTGCTTACAGAAAAATTTCCAAATATTTTAGAAATTAGAATTAAAAAACATAGTATTTGTTAAATTTTTTCTGAACAACAAATTAATTTCGAACACACAATTTAGTAGTTGATTTTATGTTGGCTTAGCAGAAGGATACAATGACACAATACGAGGTGTGTTAGAAAAATATGGTGACTTTGCAAATTGCGAGGACTACGTACATTCGATTTTCGATTGTTTTTATTGTTATGTTGGTACACATGTCCCCAACATATGTTGACATTATCAGCCATTTTGCATTGCTAGTCTCTTTGTGACAGATATAAAGGTTAGACTTGTTTTGGTGTGCTTGGCGATTTTTTGCTATTGCAAACAATGGATCAAAGAATCTGTATTAACAACACCTTTAATCATGCCTCAGCCACCGTATTCACCGGACGTGGCCACCTGCGACTTGTTCCTGTTCCCAAAACTGAAGAGACCCATGAAAAGACGGAGGTTTGCCACGATTGAGGAGATAAAGACCTGCGAGACTTCAATGCCATACCAAAATGCGCATATCATAAGTGCTTCGAGGATTGGCAAAAAGCGCTGGCACAAGTGTATCATACCTGAGGGGGATTACTTTGAAGGGGACAAAACAGATCTTGACGATGACGCATGTACCGCCACTGTAAAAGACAGGGCGGCTTATACGGTCAAAGTTAATGCCCCTCCAGGCCCTGACTATTAGGTGCGTGGAGGGTAGGTTGCCGGTTTAGTAATAATGTTGGCTAAGACTGTGGTATTTGGAAGTACGAATATATATTGTCTCATATGTCTTTTCACAAATACACAATATCGGAACTTCTGAGGTGCGGTACTGTCATAGTGTGTCTACTCGAATGTACTGGGTGAATTACTTCGTGAGGGCGGGGGCTTCTGTGGNTGCTTCGAGGATTGGCAAAAAGCGCTGGCACAAGTGTATCATACCTGAGGGGGATTACTTTGAAGGGGACAAAACAGATCTTGACGATGACGCATGTACCGCCACTGTAAAAGACAGGGCGGCTTATACGGTCAAAGTTAATGCCCCTCCAGGCCCTGACTATTAGGTGCGTGGAGGGTAGGTTGCCGGTTTAGTAATAATGTTGGCTAAGACTGTGGTATTTGGAAGTACGAATATATATTGTCTCATATGTCTTTTCACAAATACACAATATCGGAACTTCTGAGGTGCGGTACTGTCATAGTGTGTCTACTCGAATGTACTGGGTGAATTACTTCGTGAGGGCGGGGGCTTCTGTGGCGGCGATTTGCATACTTAACTCAGCGGTGATTGCGAGTAGGCGGTCATCTGGGTTGGCGTTCCGTTGGTGCTGATTCTCCCTGGACTGCAGTTCGGACTCGTGGAGACGTCTTCTCGCGATCTCTTCCCTTGGCTCGGCGATCGTCAACGTACTGGCCCGGACGATAATAATCTACTGATCCCCCTTAAGGATGCGGCTGACGGATGTGGCCGGGTTCCGAGATCCCGGCCTTAGTAACTATTCTCTGACTTACTCTCTCGGCGCGGTAGAAATCGA
>NQII01008847.1:9068-38554 GCA_002778355.1 Clitarchus hookeri
CTCTGTTATGGCCCCGTTGACATCGCTACAAGAGATCAACCATTCACGCACCGACACAGAGTAGCCGTGTCTACGAAAGCGAAATCACCCCGTGTAGGCAGCGCAGATCAGCGGCGTGGTAGGGAGCGTCATCGACCCGAGGAATTGCCAGTCGGTAGTCGAACCAATATGAACTATTACACTTGTGGCGCAGTCAACCACTTCCGACATCTTCCCTAACCATCGCGTGGATAACAGACGATGGAGAACGCTTTATATAAAAGAGCCCACCGGGTCACCTAACTGTGCACTCTAAACCTGAAAGTCATAATGGCTCGACATTAAGTGTAATCAGTGGCTGCTTACTGATTATTAACAGTGTTGGGATTTTACCGATTTCGAGATGATCTCACATTAATTGCAGTCAATATCATCGGATTCTTGTCAATTGGACTGTTTCTCCATTCGATATACCTGCACCGCGGTGACAGTGTGTGATTTAATGTACACGTACAGTCATGCTCTCGGGTCGGCAACGAAGCAGGAAAAGCATTCCCACGTATCAACGTCATCTGTGTATTTGCGTGCTTTTGAAATCCTGTTGCACCGACTTTCCACTTTTCTTCGACATATATAGATGAAGAATTGGCATATTAGTAACATATTTACACTCATGAAATTTTCATGTTTTACCCTGATCCATGCATGAAGCAAAGTCAACTGTTAGATAGCGATTGTAATTTTACAAATGGTGGAAGGATACGAAATGAGAAAAAAGTAGATCCACAGGAAGGGTTTTCGAAAACGTTCAATTAACAGCAAACAGCCTCTATACCAGCGTATCAACTAAGGCTGTATTAGATTTAACAGCAGCATACACTCGTTCAATTGCACTTGATCCCGGATTTTCTCATGGTGCTTCGCTTTGTGTACGAATAACAGTTTCCAGTAAGTAACAGGAAAAAGATGCACACAGAAAGAAAAAAAATTGTTGGTGGAACCGATTAGACTGTTAAGAAACGGGACGAGTTGTGGGTACCGTCTAAATATTGTTGACATAGCTAGTAACACAAACAGAACTGTTTGTTGCATGTATTCCTGTCTGTGATTGTACTTGCTGCTGTACATGTGGTCGCTGCAGCAGAGCGCTGCGTTCCTACCGTAAAAACAGATGGTGCCTCCAACAGAACAACTTCCAACTATATTTCGATATGTTCCCGAAATAATCAGTATTGCAATAACCTGACAGAATGTTCTGTCGCTAGCGCTGGACAGTTCTGCAATCGGGTTCGAGGTCCACCAGCGACAGAAGATGCATTTTTTGTCGGTGTGCGCGTCCGGAGTTCGGAGCAGATGTGTCAGTTTGTTCCTAGTTTCACTGTGCCGCCGCACGATAGTCGGATACGCAACAGCACAATCGCCTCGCGTAGACCGAAGCCAGTTATCAGGCCTGTCAGTCAACTTAACTATTCTTGGTCGTGTAAGCGCCTGGGCCATCTGCAGGGTGTGCCATTTGGATGGATTTTTTCCGATAAGATATACCGACTAGCGAAAGGTTGCCTGGGACCAGAATAACTCGCAGGGTTATACACACACACACATATATATATACATATATATATACATATATATATATATATATATATATATATATATATTCGGTTTTCGGAGGAGGGAATTTTGAAACAGTGATGTAATAGTTCTACTGATGAATATCTTCTTACACAGTTAGTGAAATTTTACGTAATCGCTATAGTGTTACGAGATTTGTTTTTACCACCGGCACATTTGAAACAACCACGGGCAAGATATTTTAACAATGAGTTCTCATATTTTTGACTTTTCATTATACGATTCAACAGTAGTCAATACTGGGAAAATCAGTCATTTTCAAAAGCCAATGTAAACACCGATAAACGTTTCGTGTCACAGAACTACTCAAAAGATACATGAAAAAATGTAATAGACGCAAGTCTTTCAAACATTCAAGACATGCATATATCCACCGCTTACTGAAATGCGAGTTATCAGTAATTTCTGTTCTGTGCATCGAAGAATTGCAGTTAAACATGAAGAACAGGCGTTTGTAACGCAGGGAAGCGCGGAGAGGTCTTGAGAGCCGATGATGGTGAAACGAGGTGAGTATGGAACGCAAGAGCGAGGGAAACGGGAGATCCTTGTGGAAACCCGCCGGCCAGCGGCATCGTTCGGCACGATTCCCACGTGCGTAAATCCGGCAGCGACTCCGCCGGGAATAGAACCCAGCTCGCCTTGGTGGAAGGCTGATGCAAGGAAAAGCAATTTATAATTCGCGTTTACGAACTCGCGAAAAGGATCCTCAAAACGCGTTTGTTGTCTTCTATTAATTTTCTCTCAGATATGTTTATCATTTAACTCACCCTTCTTTTGTGGTTCCTCGGTTTTCGCTCTTCTTTAGTCTCTCCCCCTTTTCTACAGCCTGTAACTTCCACATAAGCCGTTACCGAACCCATCAATGCGATTTCGCCTGAATGTTCACTCTTAGAATTAGCAAGAACGACGAAGGGAAATTGCGTTTTGGTTCTTTTATCTGGTGGTGTAAAAATTCGCTGATTTAGGGCCCGGGCACAATTGCTATAACCACATCATTAACACAGCACAGTGATATACATAATATTTAAACTGTTTACTTTCAGTTAGACTGGCTACAACCGTGTATAGAGATAAGCACTTACCTAAGCCCAGTGACAGTAACAAGAAAAGTTCAACTTGGCTTAACTTCCCTTGTTCCTATCGCTGCGCGTCAATATTCGGCCAATCAGAGGCCCCGACAATTGTACTACGTTATCAAATGAAAATCTTTTATTTACGAATCAATAAAGTTGTGTATTTTGGCTTCATTCCTCAGGCAGATATTTTTTTAAAATCTTATTTCTGGAGAATTGCAGCCACGGAGGTTTTGTAACATTTTTAGATAACGTTCATAGTAAAAATTCAAGTGAAAATATTTTCTCATTTTAAAAACGTCTAAGATAGACCCAAAATATTTATTTTTGACCATAAACAGCTACCAACTATACAGAACTTAATTTCTTCGGTACTAAATGTAGTAATATAAACTATCATTATTATCGTTATATCTGTTTTAGCCAGGCCACTGTGTTTGGGTTGTGTTTTGTATGTGCTTATCGCTATAACTGTAAATGGTTAGGTATATATTTCAATTGTCCCCCGCCCCTAACTGCGCGAAGCTGTAGGAGAAGGCCTTGAGTCTGATTGGGTATTGCATGTTGCGAAAGATTCCCTATTGGCTGGGTTGCCGACTGGCGAGTAAGTTATATAAGAGGAGACTGGCGAACGGCGTTCCGGCATGTTGCTGGCCAGTGGCCGCCATATTTCTGGCGTGTGCGGCTGGAGTTCGCGGCATAAGCTGCTGTTTCGCCTCTGTATGCTAACCTATTCTGTCCTCGACACGGCACCACGACCAGCATGCTACGGTCGAAACTTAACGTCAATACCCGAGCAAGAGGGGCCACGGTGGTCGAGTGGTTAGCCTGCACGCCTCCCACCAAGGCGAACCGCGTTCAATCCCCGGCCGGGTCACACACCCGCATTTTCGCAAGTGGGAATCGTGCCGGNCTCCCACCAAGGCGAACCGCGTTCAATCCCCGGCCGGGTCACACACCCGCATTTTCGCAAGTGGGAATCGTGCCGGACGATGCCGCTGGTCGGCGGGTTTTCTCGGGGATCTCCCTTTTCCCTTGCCCTTGCGTTCCGGCGCTGCTCCATCCTCACCTCATTTCACCCTCGTCGGCTCTCAAGACCTCGTTGTTAAGAGCCGCGCAAATCTCTCTCAACTCAACTCAACCCCTAGCGAGAGACAATTACAAATACTCACATTTCTCAGCATTCTTCAACTTGATCCCCGTGAAAACTTACTTGCACGATTGTCGTTTAAAGGGTCTCTCTAGTAAAAAAAACTTAAAACGTCTCAAGTTTACGTCCGGCCGTAAAGAAGCATAGATACCGAGATGGAAAATAGCATAAACAAGGTTCGCGTGTGTTCTGCTTCCTCAGAATTTAAAGCAGCCACTATAGGGTATTAATACAGCAATCTGTTAAGAAAAGATACTATCACCATAGTTTAAAACAATGTTTTACACAAGAATAAATAACTTAAACAGAACTCTACTCAAAGCGATTTTTGCTGACTTTGACACTTTTCAAAGACCACATTTATTTGTCAATAACGAATTGTAAACTATAAATTGGTAACAAAATTTAGTTTTTCATTTCTGTCACGAAAAAAGATTTACGTTTAAATATTCTATAGTCTTATAGCGGGAAAATACGGATGTCTCCTAGGATGTAACGTTCTATACTCATGTGCCACAGGTTTCTTTCCTTAACGGCTTTTATTCAGGTAGAAACTTACTATCCCATTTCACTGAACAAAAAAGAATGATGAGTTTGCTCTACAGCAGAACGTTCGTGATTGGTTAGCAAAGAACTTGGCCTAATCAGAAACCTGATCATCTGATAACAAAAGTATAAACGAGGTACAGTGTTATTGACAATAAGTTGACTCAAAAAATGTTCGTGATTTTCTAGTGTCTCTAATTATAAATTATTGTAGAGTTAAAACCTGCCTTTAATCAATTAACCACAAAAAAACATACATTTACTCTGAAGCACTTATGTTTTTCTCAGCAATGGATGCTGTTAAAGACTACGATTTTTTCGCGATGTAACCTGATTACCGGATGGTTTTCAATATCCCACGTGGATATTTGCAGGATTACTTTTGTTATTGACTGCTGAAGCCGTGAGAAGTCTTTTACCATTCTGATTGGGCTACTCATGATTCGGTTATCGAAATAGCTTAGCGTGTAGTCACTGTATTTTCTTTCTCCCGCGGTTTCTGTTCTACAACATTTATTCTAACTGTTACCTGCATGCAAAAACCTCCCTTTAAAATTGCTTTAGAGATAAATACTCGTATTGTTGAGGAGTTGTGAAGGGGAAGCGGGAAGTAAGGGATTGATTCTGATTTGAAATAGCTGCACTGTGATAAAAGAATAGTTCGGGTGGACTTCGCGTATGATCGGTAAACGCCCACATTTTGAACGAAGCGTTTTATTGCTGCTTGTTATAAATTTAAGATGCAAAGCGAAGTTAAAGTAACTTAATTAGCTCTCTTCTAGGCCCGTCTGCGAAAACAAACCAAGAAAAATTACTTAGACAATAAATAGTTACGTGAAGGCGATTCTTTGTCAGTGTTTGGGAATCATCCGAAATATCCTTTTCTAAAGAATAGTTTTGGTAAACAAGAAAGCGCTTTATTCCACTATATAATGAGTATATTTGCAGCATAAACTTTACCCGCATAATTGGGTTAGATAATATTTATATTCAAAATTTTAATTGCGATAATCAAGCTGCTGTCGTCGACATCGCAGTGCATAACCAAGGTATCTGGTTTGAGCCCCGACTCCAGTGGGCCCTTTTTTCTTTCGTTTATCACTTACGCTAGTGGGAAATCATCTTCTTCCTTCCGTACGTAATGGTGTTTGTTACAAAATAATGTAGTACCCTAATCGATCTGTCTCCCTCATGACTTCACGATGTTGACAGTGACCTCCGAGGGTTTAACAACGAGCAGCGAATAAAAGCAGCTGCCGCAGGAATATGAATTGGTCTCAGGCAGTTTCTATCGCATGGTTGACTGCTGGAAACATATCTTCGTGCCGCGTCTTCCGTAAAGGAACGTCTGTGCCCTGGACTGTCGAGGGTTCCCACTGGTCGAGGAAGGCATCCGAACACTTGAGGTGTCGGGGTGGTACTACGCCCTGATATCCGAACCCGGTAAAGCGCGCAGGACTCTAGAAAGGTTGGGTGAAGCGACGGACAGTTCAATCCCTCATAGCCTCTGCCCACCGGGGGCAATCCTATGCTCCTTGAATGGTGCTTTGGCTCACCCATCCCTGGGTTTAGACAAGCTGGGCTGCACCAATGACTTCCTCGTCCCTGGGCCGGACCGTGGGTGAATGTGTGTGTGCGAGGGCCTCGGTGGTGATGTCTTAGCTTTCCAGAGGCGCACAGTGGCACCCGCTTTAGAGTTTGTGTCTGATCAAATGCTGTATTGTCTGGAGGTTCCTGAAAGTAGCCCGCCTTTTACCAGTCCGATATGTGTAAAAACATCTGTATGTCTACATCGCGATATATGATTTTAAAAATATTACAGTCTGAGTATTGCCACATTGTGGATAAATACACAGAGAATAAATGGCGTGGCGGTTCCTTTGATGTGAACGCACCCATTCTCTGATTGGCTGCGCGAGGCTCTTGAAATAGGCCTTGTTTTCAAGTGGCTACAAAATTTTGTGAAAGGTTTCTCCTTGGCTGTACTGGCGTCTGGCAAGTAGGTTACCAGGCGCCGATTGGTTGATTGTGTTCCAATATTTTGCAGACCAGTGACGTCATTTTTCTCTCGTATGAAGCTAGAATTCGCGATATAAGAGAGCCTGCTTTTGCACAAGGGAAAAAAACTACTCTGTAAAAACGCTTTTATTGCTTCAACGCATAATTTTTTGCCGCAAAGGAAATTTTTTGTTAATATGATCCACTGAAAAGTAGCCTTGCTCCAAACACAATTTTGGATTGATCTGTATAGTAATGACTTTGATAACCTTGTATTGTCGTTACAGTAGTTCATCAGACACTTTTGTGGTAATGTCAGTTACACTGCAAAGAAAATATTTGCTCTGACAAACAAACGTAATGTGTAAATAAGTGAGAAGTAACAAATATTTCAAAATAATACATAAAACTACGCTGTGTGCGAGCTCCGAACCCACTCTCCTTATGTTGTTAACTTAACGCCCGGCACCACACGACCACTTTGTATTAATACGTTCGAATTACTTTTAATAGGCATGTTATTTGAGGCAGTGACATGGGCCAGAATACAATGCCACCTCTTGGGAAGGATTGAGATAAGTGGTGTGGAGAATCACCGACTTCATAATGACATTGAACGTCTGCAGGAGGAGTATAATTTTTTCTCAGCTGCGGTTTCGTAACTGCAGAATACACTTATTGGCTTATGAACGTTCGCGTTGGGACAACACTTACTAACTAAAACTGCGATGTACGACAGAAAACCTTTCAACTGTTACCTTTGGTACAAAGTAATATTTCTTTACTGTGATCATGAGCAGCTCAAATAATGTTTGTTTATTTGCTACAACGAAATGTAATATTTCCATAAAACAAAACTTATAAATAAAATATTTATTAGCAGCAAACTTATGTTTATGTAACCTTATCTTTGAATTAAAGCTACACTGTGTTTTGCTGCAAATAAAACAATCTGAAAGAAAGGGTTTTCTTTTCGTTCACAGGAAACTTTGAATGGATTTTTTTTAGAGTGTATATGATACCTGGTGACTGTAGTAGGTTCCGAATCACTTCCAGTGCACAAAAATTTGAGACGTTCAGTGAAGTGGGCTTGATGCACCACTGGTACGGACTCCTCGACCACATGATAAACGAGACATTTATGATTCAGCGGTGGCCACTCATTTCTCACGCGTCCGACGTTTGCAAGTGTCCGCTCTCTTAGCGGCTCGCTGAGTGATGGCCAAGCNGTAACCTTATCTTTGAATTAAAGCTACACTGTGTTTTGCTGCAAATAAAACAATCTGAAAGAAAGGGTTTTCTTTGTCGTTCACAGGAAACTTTGAATGGATTTTTTTTTAGAGTGTATATGATACCTGGTGACTGTAGTAGGTTCCGAATCACTTCCAGTGCACAAAAATTTGAGACGTTCAGTGAAGTGGGCTTGATGCACCACTGGTACGGACTCCTCGACCACATGATAAACGAGACATTTATGATTCAGCTGTGGCCACTCATTTCTCACGCGTCCGACGTTTGCAAGTGTCCGCTCTCTTAGCGGCTCGCTGAGTGATGGCCAAGCNGTGGCCACTCATTTCTCACGCGTCCGACGTTTGCAAGTGTCCGCTCTCTTAGCGGCTCGCTGAGTGATGGCCAAGCGATTAGTTACTCCCAGCTCATTATCGCAGCGGGAGCAACGTTTATCTTTATTTTCGCCCGCGGATGCGCAACTCAAGGGCTCGATTACGTAGCAGCACATCGATTGTCGATGCTCGGTACAAGAAGGTTGGGAGGAGGGGGGGGTGGTTATCACTGCGTATCTCGCCGCCTCAGCTGAGCGGCGTAGGCTGACCTGGATTGTCATCCATCACGATGTGACATTCCTCTTCACCCCTCGCTCACCAGTTCCAGTATCGTATATCGCTCAGGGCTTCCCTGGTTTATCACGACGTACAAGTACCACGTCGTCCCCCCCCCCCNAGGGCAAGTCACTCAACTACCACTGCAACACTACCATAAGTCTATGTTTAGGGCCATCTAATTTTCGTAAAATGATTCGTACGCAGGACAACGTTCTACGAACATACAATCAGGTATCCGTTGGCTATTGGCCGAATGTCTGTGTGAGGATACATTTTTTATTTGACTGGGCCTATCAGGATTAAGTTACTCGGGCACTGAACTTCTGTAATTGGCTGGCAGACACCTCAGAGCCGTAAGTGCTCACATCATCCAACCACGAAATTATTTCCGAACTAACGAGTCNAATTGGCTGGCAGACACCTCAGAGCCGTAAGTGCTCACATCATCCAACCACGAAATTATTTCCGAACTAACGAGTCTACCAGTACAACTAGTCGTGGAATATTTTCGCGAAAAACAGGCGGCGCTATCTTATGATCAACTCGCCGTGAAAGCGTGAGGAACATACTCTTTCACTGCGGTGGAAAAACGAACATTAGTTCTGATATTTCGCCAGGCTGGAGGTGTTTTGCGTGTCTTGAGGCCTAAAGTAGCCGGAAGTTATGAGCCACCCGGACCATGACCACCGAGACTACAAGGCCTTACAACCTCTATGTGAAGTCACTGGCGGTGGACAGTACAACCTCTATGTAAAGTCACTAGCGGAAGACAGCACAACCTCTATGTGAAGTCACTGGTGGTGAACAGTACAACCTCTATGTGAAGTCACTAGCGGAAGACAGTACAACCTCTATGTGAAGTCACTGGTGGTGGACAGTACAACCTCTATGTGAAGTCACTGGTGGTGGACAGTACAACCTCTATGTGAAATCACTGGCGGTGGACAATACAATTGCTAGGCTGCAATGTTTTGTACTGAGTAACTATACTATAAAATAAAATGGGCAGTACTGAATAACATAAAATTTTCGCTGCTTCCAATCTGTTTTGACATTTGTAAGCAAGTTAAGAGTGATGATCAGAAATATAACTTAATGCTATATTATTTTAATATATAAACTAGCTGTAGACCATTTCTTAATTTTTGTTGTATTTATTCTGTTGCTATTTGCGAGTAAGAAAAAGCTATCTTCAGAAAATAACGTAATTATACAGTCGCTAAATGTATAAAAATAAACAATTTGTTTTATTGTTATTTGTTTAGCAATGGTGTTACGTTATAATGTTTAGACCGCGGGAAAGGCATTGTACATATAACCTCTCTTGAGTGAATCTCGCTGTGTATTATATTTCTTATAACAACAAGGTTGTTTGAAATAATTTGAAAAAACTAAGTTCAATAATTCCAATCAATTTGTTTAATATCCCTTAAATGGGTTTTATTTAAACACAAAATTATGCAAAAAACATCTTTATGTAGAGCACTTCGGTATAGGAATAAAAAAATTTGCTTTGCTATTTCTCATAGTAGTACACTCAAAACCGCNATTTTTTATGTAGAGCACTTCGGTATAGGCATAAAAAAATTTGCTTTGCTATTTCTCATAGTAGTACACTCAAAACCGCACTGTAATATAATAATAAATGTATCAATTTATGTGAAGTTTAATGTGCCACCTAACATTATTAACCATTAACACACATTCAAACATTAACAAACACAACAAAAACACAAAACAATAAGAAATAAAGACAAATACACAAATACACATTAACAAACACGCAAAAAAGCACAAAAAAACCACAAGGACAATACACAAGATTTACACAACTGTGCTAAATAAAATAAATAATTTACTTAAAACTAAAAGAATAAAAGATTAATTAATGACAATTATTAGTTGAAAGCCCAAAATTCAGCAAATGGCCCACTATTTATTATAATGCTTGAATAGCTCAAGAAAAGTAATTTTCTTACCCGTAAAGGGATCAAAATAAAAAAAATATTATTATTTGAAACACATGATTTGACTAGATCATTTCTAGAATTTAAAGTACAGAAAGTATTCAAAATGCTATCTTTATAATGAGGAATCTTAAAATATGCCAGTTTATTAACAACAGAACAGAAAAAAGAATGAAAGAAAAGTAAGTATTTACTATAAATAAAGCATCTATAACGTCTCGTCTGACTTTCAATGTCTTAGTATTACATATTTTTAACTCCATATTATAATTGAAATCAAAATTATTTACTGAGAATATATTTAATTTAATCTTACAAGTATTTCTCTGAGCATTTTTTAAGTCTCTGTGAGTCAGTGATCGAAATGTAATTCCAAATGACTGAGCAGTATTCTAATTGAAATCTAACTAAATAAAAATATATAGACACAATAATGGTTCAGGTGTTGAAGTAGAGTAAGTAATAAATTTAATTANGACAGTACAACCTCTATGTGAAGTCACTGGTGGTGGACAGTACAACCTCTATGTGAAATCACTGGCGGTGGACAATACAATTGCTAGGCTGCAATGTTTTGTACTGAGTAACTATACTATAAAATAAAATGGGCAGTACTGAATAACATAAAATTTTCGCTGCTTCCAATCTGTTTTGACATTTTNAACTATACTATAAAATAAAATGGGCAGTACTGAATAACATAAAATTTTCGCTGCTTCCAATCTGTTTTGACATTTTTAAGCAAGTTAAGAGTGATGATCAGAAATGTAACTTAATGCTATATTATTTTAATATATAAACTAGCTGTAGACCATTTCTTAATTGTTGTTGTATTTATTCTGTTGCTATTTGCGAGTAAGAAAAAGCTATCTTCAGAAAATAACGTAATTATACAGTCGCTAAATGTATAAAAATAAACAATTTTTTTATTGTCATTTGTTTAGCAATGGTGTTACGTTATAATGTTTAGACCGCGGGAAAGGCATTGTACATATAACCTCTCTTGAGTGAATCTCGCTGTGTATTATATTTCTTATAACAACAAGGTTGTTTGAAATAATTTGAAAAAACTAAGTTCAATAATTCCAATCAATTTGTTTAATATCCCTTAAATGGGTTTTATTTAAACACAAAATTATGCAAAAAACATCTTTATGTAGAGCACTTCGGTATAGGAATAAAAAAATTTGCTTTGCTATTTCTCATAGTAGTACACTCAAAACCGCACTGTAATATAATAATAAATGTATCAATTTATTTGAAGTTTAATGTGCCACCTAACATTATTAACCATTAACACACATTCAAACATTAACAAACACAACAAAAACACAAAACAATAAGAAATAAAGACAAATACACAAATACACATTAACAAACACACAAAAAAGCACAAAAAAACCACAAGGACAATACACAAGATTTACACAACTGTGCTAAATAAAATAAATAATTTACTTAAAACTAAAAGAATAAAAGATTAATTAATGACAATTATTAGTTGAAAGCCCAAAATTCAGTAAATGGCCCACAATTTATTATAATGCTTGAATAGCTCAAGGAAAGTAATTTTCTTACCCGTAAAGGGATCAAAATAAAAAAAAATATTATTATTTGAAACACAGGATTTGACTAGATCATTTCTAGAATTTAAAGTACAGAAAGTATTCAAAATGCTATCTTTATAATGAGGAATCTTAAAATATGCCAGTTTATTAACAACAGAACAGAAAAAAGAATGAAAGAAAAGTAAGTATTTACTATAAATTAAGCATCTATAACGTCTCGTCTGACATTCAATGTCTTAGTATTACATATTTTTAACTCCATATTATAATTGAAATCAAAATTATTTAGTGAGAATATATTTAATTTAATCTTACAAGTATTTCTCTGAGCATTTTTTAAGTCTCTTTGAGTCAGTGATCGAAATGTAATTCCAAATGACTGAGCAGTATTCTAATTTAAATCTAACTAAATAAAAATATATAGACACAATAATGGTTCAGGTGTTGAAGTAGAGTAAGTAATAAATTTAATTANAAATCTAACTAAATAAAAATATATAGACACAATAATGGTTCAGGTGTTGAAGTAGAGTAAGTAATAAATTTAATTAATCCTAAAGTATGACCAGAATTACTAACAAGACTATCGACAAGATAATGGAAATAATAATAATAACAATGTTACTTGAATGTTACTTTCTCAACTGAAAGTCTGTAAAAGTGATAGGCGGACGTCTACTAGCACGTGAAAAAGTTATCTTGCGAAATACGCTTCCATCATTGTCAGGAAACTTAACGATGTGCACTTTTTTAGCCAATCAGAGTAATTCCCAGGTCACCGAGGAGCACACGAGTTAAACACGGCGGTGTATTATTACACAGCCGCCATAGTTTTTATTAACATACGACATGCCACAGGTCTAAACTAACCAAACTGCCAACCATATTGGCCACCTATATGTACCCATTTGTCGTGAAGTCACTAGCTTGGCTGGAAGTGGTTGTAAGGCCTTGAAGTCTCACCACTAGAGACGTGAAAAATTCGCGAGTTCAACGACCTGCAGGTTGAACTCTACACTCTTATGTACAAATATGCCGATGTCAACTGCANATTCGCGAGTTCAACGACCTGCAGGTTGAACTCTACACTCTTATGTACAAATATGCCGATGTCAACTGCACATTGGATGTCTGCTCTCACAGTGGAAGGCGACGATTGGGCCAGCGTTCTCTAGGAGGTGTCAAACCTCGTGTGGTCCAATGGCTGAAGTTATATAAACACACGTGTTTTGAATTCAAGCTTGTCCCAAAATGAATCAGCGAATTTTTCAGGTATCTACTCATCACACGCCTCGTCGCCTCTATGCGCAAGGAACTGAACTGGCGTGCAGTCTTTAAGTTCTGAAACTCGCCTTTCGAGATTCTCAGCAGCGATCCTGTCATTTTGCTGTGCATATAATAAAAACAAATGTGTGCTGCATCTTCAAATGCTATGTTAAGTAGCCTGTACCGGACGTTTTCGTAACCAAAAATAAATGCGAAACATTTGTATAGTCCATTCACAGTTACTCCCAACTTTTCTGAAGCCCTGCTAAAGTTCTACTTTAAAGCTATTCANA
Source organism: Clitarchus hookeri (assembly GCA_002778355.1). Taxonomy (NCBI): domain Eukaryota; kingdom Metazoa; phylum Arthropoda; class Insecta; order Phasmatodea; family Phasmatidae; genus Clitarchus; species Clitarchus hookeri. Next base: position 22,382 of record NQII01008847.1, read on the forward strand.
ACATTTGTATAGTCCATTCACAGTTACTCCCAACTTTTCTGAAGCCCTGCTAAAGTTCTACTTTAAAGCTATTCATCCGCCTCATGCAAACAAAGTTTAACTTTAAAAATTACACTGAAGGAACTACACGACGCATCCATGCGCACTCAGTTGAATAGCGTTTTGCACGAGAACTATTTCTTATCAGNACACTGAAGGAACTACACGACGCATCCATGCGCACTCAGTTGAATAGCGTTTTGCACGAGAACTATTTCTTATCAGGAATTACCAACGCACTTATTTTCTACCTGTATTTATTCATATCAATCATAAATAAAACAATATAATTTATATAAGAAAATTTTAATTTAACCAAACGTTAGATACTTTTATGTTAGCCGAAGTTCAAAATGCTTGCGAAACATGACATTAAGGAAATAACAAAACACGACATACATGGGGTAAGTTTTCNTAGCCGAAGTTCAAAATGCTTGCGAAACATGACATTAAGGAAATAACAAAACACGACATACATGGGGTAAGTTTTCATAACTTAGATTTTTAAAAAAGTTAAGAAACCGCGAATAGGATAAATCAGCCCTTTTTCGCGTTTAATAAACATAAATTAGACACGGAAATTAAAAACGGATACTACATTATTTATTTGAAAAAAAATTTTTAAACGTTATTCGTAAACAAACACCGCTCAAAAATATTGAATACTTTTTAATGAAAACTATAATGTTAAGATCTGAGTTCAGTTTTGGGGCGTGAGCAGGCGGCGTTCAAGTGCCAAAAATTATTTTATATATTTTTAGTGTATTTTATAATTTTTCTGATATTATATCAAATAATATTTTAATGAGAGTACAAAAATGTGGCAAAGTAATGTACAGAAATGGGAGTTGTGGAAGTTTTAAATTCACGTCTTCTGTCCCAAAAATTTCGAAATCCTACATGGTAAACAAGCGTTTCTACAGCTCAGAGTAAGTGCTGAATTCACCATAATGCCACCAAGTTATTTCGTGGAAACTCAAGTTTATGGTTCATCCATAGTTTTATTTTACGTTTAACGATCAAATTCATAATGAAAGAAGCGAAGAAGTCAAACCCTAATCGCAGGCAAACAGACCGCGGCGCGCTGAAATTTTTATTAGACATTGTGTGTTTAACCCTTTCATTTCCACATTATTTAATAATTTCTGGCGTTGCAATTTAGAACATTTTTTGGTGCGTGCTGTACTTAAGCTGGCAAAGTACTTGTTCCATCACCACATCCAATAAACTGTAGTCTTTGTGCTTGACGATCAGTGGTATGAACCAGTCATAACTTAGCGCAGTAGCGAGGTTTAGGAATCAGTTACCCACACAGAAGACATTGGACACTGGGCTTCGCAGAGTACAGCACCGGTCAATTATAAGCTTCACATGCAACATGTTGACGATTGTCTGCAATTGGTAGGAAGGAGTTAAAAAATTCTTTAACATTTTTGGGACAAGATTTAAAACGTAACTATAACGCAAAAGTACCTGATAGTTATTTTTTATATTTGGTATTTTTGTGTGATTCCCACTGAAGAAATGCCATAAAACCGTATAATATTCACAATGTGTAGAAAACTTTGTCACTTGAACATCCTAAATAACGTGGCCACAAAGTTCAGAGTTCCGCAAGTTAAGACAGACAAGCGTCTATTTTTGCCGGGTGGTTATGGTACGGTGATATACCCTGCAGTTTCCCACTCTATATAACTGCGAGACTGACATCTACTTGCAAGCTGATCATCCGACTGCCAGGCCCAGTTACGGGGAAAATATTCGTTACACTACATTTCTGTCAAATATTGTGGACAAATTATGTGATTTACGGCCACAAAATTAAACAACTTATATTGCACAAATAGGACAAATTATACTTTTAAATATATTGACGAGTTTTTTCTTAATTTTCTAATACATAAGCAATATTGACCGACATTTTAAAAAAAAACCTTTATAGTTTATTGAAAATTAAATATGATGTGAACGTTTGTAAAAACAATACTCTCGCGTCTTTGTTCGACGAAATAACTGTGAAATTAGTATTGCTTAAACAGAATCGTGTAAAGACTTAACAATTTGAAAAAAAGTATTTTTAAAATTGTATTTATTAGAGTTTCTGAAANTTAAACAGAATCGTGTAAAGACTTAACAATTTGAAAAAAAGTATTTTTAAAATTGTATTTATTAGAGTTTCTGAAAACGTTAGCGGTGATTGACAAATATAAAACAACAAGGAATGTTAACCACCCAATACCTCACCCGGGGCTGAGGTGGTGTAGTAGCCAGACCACTCGCCTTCCACCAAGGTTAAACGGGTTCGATTCCCGACGGGGTCACCCAGATTTCCGCTTGTGGGAAACGTGGCAGACGTTGCTGTTGGCTGGTACGTTTTCTCTAGGCAGTCCCGTAGTTATAAGGGCGAAACTGACACGCGCGCACAGTACCCCATCACCTCTACGCCCGAGGCGCTGAACTGGCGTGTAGTATTTTCGTCGCGCTGCGTGTACATATGCGTAGAGACCTGAAAAATTCGCTTGTTCATTTCGAGACATGCTATAATTCAAAACACGTGTGTTAATATAACTTCAGCTATTGGCGCACACGGTGTTTGACACCTCCTGGAGAACGCTGGCCCAATCGCCGCGTTCCACTGTGACAGCAGACAACCAATGTGCATTTAATATCGGCATGTTTGTACATAAGACTGTAGAGTCTAGCCTGCAGGTCATTGAACTAGCGAATTTTTCAGGGTCTCTACATANGGCATGTTTGTACATAAGACTGTAGAGTCTAGCCTGCAGGTCATTGAACTAGCGAATTTTTCAGGGTCTCTACATATGGGACTTACAAGCTGTGACCCTACCTTTCTACAGGTGGGAATTCTGAAGCTAAATTCTGTGCGTTTCCGTTTAATAGGTTTGCATATTTCCAGCCAGTATATTATGAATTACAAGCCGTGTGGAAAAGTCGTTTTAAGCTGTGTAGCGGTGCTTGAGAATAGTATTTATAGCGTGCTTAATATCTTTGGGGTATTATTAGTAGCTCGTCCGAAGTGTTTCCTTTTCGAAAATAAACTACAATAGGAACAAATTAAGTGGCTTCATATAAAATGCGGATTTCAAACACTTGACAATGCAATTCAAGCGACAGGTATGTGGCGGCCTTTTAAGGGGGTGCTGGCAACAAAAAAAAATATCAATTTTATATCTGTACGAAATATTGCTCAACTTGTAGAAATTCCTTGCAAGTACTATTTATAGGAATAAAAAATTCCAGATCGCATGTTTTTTGCATGCCATGTATGACAAAATCACAATTTTAGTGTTTTTTGGAACTTACATATAATAAAAACTTCTTCGCTTTCCGAAACGAGATGATTCACTTTGAAATGAAATACCACGAGTTTATTCAATAAATGTCTAAAATCACACTAGGAAATGTTTTCTGAAATTTTGAAAAAATTTTAAAAATAAGAAAATGTTCCCATATAGTTTAATTGTACAGTCTACAAGCTTTTTTTTTTTTAATTTTAATAATACAAAAAAATTTATTAAAATGTGATATTTCATTTACCCTTGGTAAATTTTCTGTAAATGTTTTCGCTTTTTATATTGACTTGTTATTCGAGGACATAGCACTTATAAGTAGTACCTGTTTTTCGCGAAAAGATTTCAGGAAAAGTTCTGTTCCAAAACACTTTAATTCAGAACCACCTTGATGGTTGGATCACTTAACTTGTTACGCGCCTTACTTATCTGCCCGCGAATCACGGATGGTCAGTATCAGGGAAACTTACTTCTGATTTGCTCACTCATGTAAGAGACTCTCTTCACACAAAGACAAGCGGTCAATAGCCAAATTAAGACTGCAAGTGTGCACACGGGATATTGAAGTCTAGCCTCCGCGTAAATCTTTTCGCAAAAAACAGGTGGCCCTATTTATAAGTAATGTCTACAATTTCAACAGTATTTAGTAAAAATATAAAATAACGAATTTTCTCGTGTCTAGCACCCTCGAGCGTCGACGAAACAATTTCAACTCACTCCACACCTTACCCCAGCTGTACCGGGGAGGAAAAGGTTAAAGGGAGAAGAAAGACTGTAAGAAACTGCTCCAGCATCTGCTCGAAATTGGTGGGCGGAAGACCGGAAGTGTATTGAAATGAAAAGTTGACGGGCGGCCGGAAGTAGTTAGATTGAAATGAAAAATTGGCGGTGAAACGCCTCCGAGGGAAGGGAACGCGCAAGTGTACGAAGTTTGTCTGGAATCTGCTGCATCAATCAAAAGTTTTTTTTTCTTCCGGGAGGGGGGNGAGGGAAGTCGAAAGTATACGCTATCGATTATTCAGACCGAGACACGCCATTTTCGGAGGCGCGTGCGCAGATGTTTCTTCCGGAAACACAACAGATACCGTTATCGCACAGAATGTATTACGCCAGAATGCACCTTCGCGGTATAAACACGCCGCTGCTGCTGTTTCCAATTTTTTTTTTTATTTCGTACGACCGCTTCCGATACTCGTACAGACACTGCACGAAGCTGTGCGTTCCCTATCACGTGAATCAGATTCGCCGTTTCCCGAATAACGCTGAAAGAGACTCCGCAGTACGTAGCTGGGAGGGAAACACAGAACCTCGTAAAACATCCATAAAACACGGCAAACAACACGTGCTGGGTACTCGTGCTACTTCTTCTACTTGTAAGGCTATTAAAAAAAAAATATTACATCGTGATTTCGAACTACGGGCTGTTCACGGTAAAGTGAGCACTTTTAAGGCCCTAGTTACTTATCCTTTTCAGTCACTTTTTATCCTATAACCATCTTTTTAAATAAACATTGCCATGTAAGTAATACTCGGAAGTTTACGTTATTGACTATTATTCCAAATGAGAGGGTTTTCAAAAGTGCTCACTTTACCGTGAATAGTAGGGCCAGTGACTTTTCGCGTGAAAATCGGAGCACACACAGTAGACTTCAATACTATATACACACCTCAGCTGTTGTTATACCTTTCATTGGCTGCTGGTGCCGTGTCCGTCTTTGACCAAGCCACTCAGGACAAAGTAACTCCGACACTGAACCTTCGTGATTCGTGCGCAAACGATTACACGGGCCAGAACATTTTTTTAGCCAAATCAAAGAAGCTGCACGACCCTACAGGGCTTTGTACTGTATCATGTCTCGAAATCTTTTCGCGAAATATCACTGCCCCTACGTGAATAATCTGTAGGAAATAATCTTGGTGACGTCATATGGCAGACTTGAAATCAAAATTATAGTGATTCTTTTGTCGCGTGGTTCGAGAAAATTCTGCACACAGTTCGTGGCAGAAGGGTGACTGAAATTGTCGCAGCAAACTGTCTATGAGCCTTGTGGTGTTTAGTTAGTACTCAGCACGGATTGACAACATGGCTTTCAACAAGACAATGATACACACTGGCTGGGTATGAATTTTATTTATTATGTGAACAATACTACTTAATTCGTTGGTGGCCGAAACTGCGTCTCCCCGGCATATGATTTGTAAGAATGAGTATTTATTTTTGCGAAAAAGAAATACACGATTACATACCACGGGAAATAACAATTTAGCCAATAGGTCCTCTTTTCACGTTAGAAAACTAAACTAGGAAGATAACAGAATCCACCTTTTGTAAGGAAAAATATGATTTAACCTGTTTACCGGTACGCATCATGTACTATAATCGGTTCTCGGTTACTTCAAACTTTTCTGTAGCCCTGGTAAAGTTCTATTACCAGGATATTCTTCCACCTCATTCAAACATAGCTTAACCGGGTCTAGAAAATTACACCAAAGAGAATTAGTGCAATAATATTTTGCATAATAACTATCTCTTATACCATGCAGTACCAACATGCCTATTTTCTCCCGAGTTTAATTCATATTAATTATAAAATAAATATTATAATTTATATTAAAATAAAAGTTAAAGTTCAATTTAACCAAAAATGAGGTACTTTATGTAAAAACAAGAATAAAACGTTTTTGAGACATTTTTGAATTAGGAAACTACAAAGCACGTCATTAATGGGGTGATTTTTCAAATGTTTGATTCAAAAAGTGTGAAAAAACCGCGAATGGACTATTGTTATTTTTCTACAGAGTTCTTCATGCGAGCATTGTAGCTGGAAAAGTTTGTGCGTCATCATTTTCACTACTGCGATGGATCACTGCAAGGACTAACGAAGTCAGCGATTTTTCGTACTTTCTTTTTTTTTTCTTTTGCCAGTAAGTAGTGTTTCGGAATGCCTGCTGCTAGTCGTTGACTTTATATAAATCGGCACAAAATTATTTAATTTTAATTGTATCATATATGGGCGTGCTTTGATGCCCATCTTAATTATACCATACGAAAAGATCGCATTGTCATTTCAAACCTTCTATCATATTTGAAGCTTGACGTGCGTTCAAAACCCGGCCTGCTTCAAACATCCAATTCGCTGTAAGACTAATTTTCAACGCCATAGTAGACACTATTTTCTTCTGAAATTTTCGTGTTCTAAGAAACTGGATAGGCGACAAGATACTTACAGGAACTAAAATTTGCAGTATCGTTTGTTCCGCTGTTTTCTTGCAACATTATTTTCCGAGTAATAGGCTTAAGTACTATTTTAACTCAAAATGTGTAACCGAATATTATAGGAGCAAATATGTTGGGGAAATTTATGATTGTATATTTAAATTTTAATGATACGAAGCATTTTTAAAATTTTCTAAAATTCCTTACATGTGCACAATTTTCAGTTAGATGGTAAACAAGTAACTGGGAATAGATCTTTTAATAAAACGTGTTTTGTTAAATTATNGTGCACAATTTTCAGTTAGATGGTAAACAAGTAACTGGGAATAGATCTTTTAATAAAACGTGTTTTGTTAAATTAATAATTTTTCAAACAATTAAAAAAAACAGCTACTTTGATATGTCTCATTTCGCAGCCATTTTGTGCTACTTTTTACTTCGCATGCCCAAGAATCAACTTTTATAATTCCCTAGTNTTAATTTTTCAAACAATTAAAAAAAAACAGCTACTTTTATATGTCTCATTTCGCAGCCATTTTGTGCTACTTTTTACTTCGCATGCCCAAGAATCAACTTTTATAATTCCCTAGTTACTTTAACAAAGTGAAAAGATAAAAGGCAGTTGTAAGGAAAATTCTTACTGCATAAAATATCCTCTAATTGAAAAAAAAAACGCGTTTGTCTCCACACTGATGTTGCACGAGTTATAAATACTGTACCTTAAACCGGGGCTACTTTGCACCTGCTGGGGTAACATTGCACCACTCTAAATATTTGTTTAGGTGCAATTTGGTGAAAGGGAAGCAAACATTACCGGGGTAGGTAAGGTTAAAAATTTAAAATATCTAGCTGTTTCTTTGCAAAATTGCGCCAAAACGATAATTCTTGGTGGTGCAAAGTTACCCCTGCAGATGCAAAGTGTCCCTGGGTTACGGTATTTTATTTTTCGTGAAATAACCTGAACACAAGGTAGATTTGAGTTTTGTAAACCCAAGCCAAAAATGGTTAATTTATCACTGTTTGGCGTGTGCTCGTGCACTGCAAAATATACTTTAAAATATTTCTGTATGACAAAGAAAAACATTTCTTTGGTGCTGTTTTGTTTACTGTAACAAAATCTTGCTTTAATTAGAAGGGAAAGTAAATGAAACTTATGTTTACGGTTATTACATTTTTCCTCTAGAAATTTTTGTTTTATGACATCGCCCTTTTTTATAGCAAAGAAACATTTTCTTTGAGCTTGTTTTGTTTACAGCAAAGAAATATTGCTATACACCAAAGGAATGTGTTACGTAATATTAATAAATTTTTTTTTTACGTCGTCACTTTTAGCACACAATGAAAATGATTAAATGCTAGGTTACGAAATAACAAATTAGTTAGATCGACAAAATGGTTAAACAATCAAAGTACGGTAAGTGACTTTGTTAGGAAGGATAACGCTGAACTACTGTAACAACAATCCTTACCATTACCGTTAATATATATGTAGATGAAAGAAAAATTTTGTTTGTGACAAACCTACTTTGCAGTGGTTCATATTTAACCACGTATTTCTTTGCGGTAACAAATTGTGTATAGCAAAAAATTTAGTGTTTATAGAGTGATGGAGTAATTCCTTTTTTTTTTTTTTATTTTTTTTTTTTTTGGCCAGGCCACTGAACAGTTGGAAACTTCGATTCTGGACTTCCACTATCCGTGTTAAAGTAGTTTACACATGACGCCTCGAAATCATCTTGCGGGATGTCACTGCTGTTGGCTGTAAATCTGCAGTTTTCGAGAGTGTTTTCAAGGACAATCCATACATTTCCGCTCCACAGAATCCAAGTGCATATTTCCACTTTTCGCCCGTTTCCTTCGTCAAAAGGAGTTGGTCAGCGAATACAGCAGCCCACAATGGCCAACAGAAATCGCACTACTTATGCCAGCGTTACTCGCCGAAACTGTGGGTACGACGAAGAAATGCTGTAACTAACAAAAAAACATCCTAGTAAAAAACAACTTTCTTCAGCACGATATACAAGACACACTCGGGGAATAACAAACATTTCTCAGTGCATTGCTTTTTTCAATGACTTCTGTTTTCTTGTATGTAAGTTGTTAAGTCCTTCTCTCGCCAAGTTATACGGAACTAATGGAATACATTCGAGTCATTATTACCACCATAGCAAAAAAAATTCCTATATTTTGATACAAGTAGATCCCCTGCATTGGAAAAGAAATTTACAGGCTCTACTAAATATTTTAAGGTAATGAAATTATTTTGTAGTGAGGCCATTCTACAAAACTGATTGTTATTGACAACGAAATAATCACACTTTTTTTTATCAGTACCACACTTAATTGCAAACTAGTTTCGTTTTCCTCACAAAAGTTTGTGAGGGGCCATCTTATCATTATATATTTTGATGATCATTTCTTTATTTCTCAGTCTTGCGTTTACAACATCGAGACAAATATTTTCATTATTTTACGATCATGAAGCTGAACTCCAACATAATTAGGTTGCACGGCGTTATCAAAACAATTATAAATTCTGCGTATTTTAATAACGTAAAATGCCCGCAGAAACATAGGCTAAGATCATATTTGTTTTATAACGCATTTATTAAAGTACAGGTTCTTCCCGTGCATACTATTTTTTTAATTAGTAAGGTCCCACAGAATTTGCCAAAAGTAATTTCAATGATTAAATTTTCATTGCATTTATTTTATGATAATAATATTGCCCTCTTTTAGTTCATGACGCAGCTATAAAAAAAATGTATATATGCACTATATAATTTCTTTAGTTAATGAGTCAATACATTCTAATAGAAAACATATTACGTAACTTGCAATAGACGAGTTAAATAAAGCTATTTTAGTAACATCCTCGAGACATAATCCGCCACCAAGTAAATGACTTGGAGACTGAGCAACTTGTCACTGAAGACAACACCTTACCTTATTTTCGGGGCACATATCAACATCAGCAAATTTATGGCCTTCCCTTCAGTATCAACCACACGAAGAGTCTGTTGTGTGGCTGATACCATTTGTTGATGTTTGATGTACCCAAGTTGTTTTCGTGCCTTAAATTCCTTATTAGCACAGCCAAAATTACCTGCAACACAGAATTTACAACTGTTCTCAGCATGAAAAAAAAAAATTACGCTATACACTTAGTACTGGACACACAGCATAACACTTTGCAGCATGCCTTTGACTTTACTGCTGGTAGCGAAAGGATTAATCTAGTTTGTAATTAATGAGAATTCCATAGATGAACTCACAGCTTCAATACCTATTTAACACCTCTGTTATCTACAACACAAGCCTGTTTCAAACTGTGCATACCTATACTTGTGCTCTTTATTCCTTATGCATCAAACAACAGCAGTAGATTAAAGAGATAATTTTCTTGGTAAAATATTATGGCTCTTTTTCAGAAACCGAAATGTATCTAAGGAAAATAACAACATACATTAAGATCCAAGCAGCTCCAAAGTCATACTTTTATATCTTCATTAATTACATAAGTTTAAGTTTGCTTCTAAACATGAAAGTAGTATAAAATGATTTAATAATGGTTTATTTTAATAAATAATTTACGCTCATTTTAAATCCAACTGTTTCACCAAAATTCGAAGGGAAAATTTATTTTAATACTGTGATCAAAAGTTTATAATGTGAATGATTTTTAAAATATTTATTAAGTTTACAAATATTTTTAGTGCACCAATTTTTTTTTCTTGATCACCGCATCTCTTACAAATTTATTTATGGAAGTGATCAACAAACAATCATTACTATTATTAATCTGTTATTTTGTTCAATTTGCCAATAAAATTTATGTGTCATTCTTGTACACAGCAATTAGGAATCAAATTAAGTCCTAGCCATTAAATAATTTATAAATTATTTGGCACTATACACTATTATTTAGGACTTGACTGAAATGCTTTAAATCTAAAAAAAAAATTCTTACAGAGTTTTTTTTTTCGGAAAAGAAAGCCATTTCTTGGAGGCTGTTTTGTTTACAGTAACATAATATTGCAATAGTTCAAAGTGAAGATAACAGAGCACAAGTTTGCTGTTAATAAATATTTTTATAAGTGTTATTGACAACATTGTCTTCGTTTATAGCAAAAAAATCAACATTCTTTGAAATTATTTTGTTCACAGTAAAAAAAAAAAACTACTTCGTGCCGAATGTAAAGGTTTAGCAATATTAAAGGTTTTCTGTCGTTCATTGTCGTTATCAGTAAGTAAACGTTGCCCCGACGCAAACAGAAGAACAAGGGGTTCTATGTGACAGACATACGGTGGGATGTAACACCCATTTAGCGAGGTGGCCTCAGGTAACCAATTGCGCCGGATCTTAAGCGTGAATCATAGATTTTTTCTCACAAATCGAATTAATTAAATTTTATAACAGGTGAAGGCAGGACACGTAACACACGAACACAAGATGATTCTATTTTGAACACAGACCTGTGTATCTTACCAAATATAGGTACAGCTCTGGAAAACTTGCAACAGCCAATCTCCGTAGGCTACAAACAACACACTTCGAAGACACAAATCAAAACTACCAAGAGCTACTGATCAAAAGAATACGCACAGAGACTTGAGTGGAAATAAATGGGATTTAATTGAAAAAAATAAATATTATGGTTGAAACATCGTGAATTAAGTGAATATCTGCGCAAATATTACGTATTATGTAACAGCTCTTATCTTGTTTTTTCCAAAATTTACTTAAATTTGTGTGGCCGTAACTATGAGTGTAGCTTTCTCGTACGTATCTCTTATATGCAGTTAAAAACGTAATTTAATTAATTTGATTTCTTGAAATTATTTTTAAATATGTTAATAAAATTATTAAATAGTTTCTCACACCAACTCAGTTGTGAGAACATGAGAACTCAGTTCAGGGACTGCGTAGGCATATACTTAGAGCAACTTTAATAAACTGACGATCCAAGATGGCGTAACGTAGGACAGATCAATTTCTCAAAAATCATCTATTATAATGCCGGCGTGGTCCATGTGTCGAAAATTCATCACTCTTAACTGAAAATAAATCTTGATTACTGCGGAAAGTCTTGAGATCTGCAGCTGGCTCCACTGGTCATGGGCCTTAGTCTTTCCTCACTAGGCTTTCGAGCCTTAGGTACGTCACTAAAGTCCTCGCCGTACCACACGCGATCGCGGAAGCTCAAACTTGGCTTTATTAATAACCCGCGTACGTAGCGCGTGCAGACTTGCAATATTCCTCCTCAATTGCCACGCGTCTTCGTCTTATCGGCAGTCTGCATTCTTGCACCGGACCCGGCCAATTTACCAACAAATATAAATATACTTCTCAGGCCGACGACCAACAAGGTCGTCGCCTGCCTGACGGAAAAAACCAAGACGGCTAAAAGCCTTAAAAACTGCATACTTAAACGACGCCTTTTAAACATTGCAACAGCCACGAGACGGCTACACCATATTTCACACCCACGTCTTGCGTTACCATAACAGCCAATCAACAAATTCCTCTACGCAAAGCGGCCCCACGTAAAATTTAATTTATGGCTGAAAACATNTTACCATAACAGCCAATCAACAAATTCCTCTACGCAAAGCGGCCCCACGTAAAATTTAATTTATGGCTGAAAACAGAAAGACTTACAACTACTATTACAATTGCTCGGGGTCCTCCTTGGTGATGAAGATTCATTCGTCTTTCGACTGTCTGTGTGTACCAGACACAAAACTTAAACGTAAAGTTTTTTTTTTTTTTCGCTGAACACGGGACAGTGCAAGTTACGGCAGCGGTAGCGTAGTGGCCAGGGCGCTCGCCTCCCACCACGGCGATCCGGGTTCGACCCCTGGCGGGTTCACTCCCAGATTTTCGCATGTGGGANTAAAGACTTACAACTACTATTACAATTGCTCGGGGTCCTCCTTGGTGATGAAGATTCATTCGTCTTTCGACTGTCTGTGTGTACCAGACACAAAACTTAAACGTAAAGTTTTTTTTTTTTTCGCTGAACACGGGACAGTGCAAGTTACGGCAGCGGTAGCGTAGTGGCCAGGGCGCTCGCCTCCCACCACGGCGATCCGGGTTCGACCCCTGGCGGGTTCACTCCCAGATTTTCGCATGTGGGAATCGTGCTGGACGATGCCGCCTGCCGGCAAGTTTTTTCGGGGTACTCCCGTTTTCCCCGCCCTTGCATTCCAGCGCCGCTCCATTCTAGGGTTTAATTTCTGTCATGCTCGGGGATGACGGTCACCTACGGGTCCCAGCTGGAAAGACCGTCACTCGGAGGGTGTTGCCTTGCCCTGGGTGCACTCCCCACACGCCATCATTATTATTATTCGTGCAAGTTAAATTAATGAGTAGTTTAAAAAAAAGATTAATAGCCTTAATCGAGTTGTAAACACTGAGCCCGAGTTAANCGAGTAGTTTAAAAAAAAAAGATTAATAGCCTTAATCGAGTTGTAAACACTGAGCCCGAGTTAAGGCCGCACGCCGACTCCTTGGCGGTGAAGTATAACAATTCTTGCTCTTCGCCCCGCTTGCTCTGCACACGACGTTGCAGCGAGTGTTCTTTCAATCAGAGTCGTCTATTTGTTGTGAGCCGGGGCTCGTTGTCTCTTCTTCTTTTTTTTCTCTCTAGGTTGTTTAGCAAGCTCCGCGCGCGTGTTGTTTGAGCTGGTAACGACGTCATTGTTTGGAGAGTGATCCCTTGTTGACGTCCGCGTTGGCAGTGGAGGCTTCGTCCATGTCTTTCCCCCTTCCCCCGTTCCAAGCTCTTAACTTCTCTGTTTTCCTCGCCTCATTCACGCCTGAATTCACGATGCAACAACCACCCCACCCCCCCCCCNATCAAGCCTGCGTTTCATCTACTGTCAAGTTCGTGCGGCCACTTGTGACGGGAACCGAGTGTCCGGTAAGTTACAGGCTTATCCCGGTATATATTCTATTCGCGGTTTCTTCAGACTTTTTGAATCTAACGTCTGAAAAATCACCCCATTTACGACGTGTTCGGTTGTTCCTACAATTAGTCATGTATCAGAAGCGTTCTATACTTCTGTGAACATAAAAGTGTCATTTTTTGGTTAAATGGAACTTTTGCGTATATTTTATCTATTAATTATAATAATAAGATTGTGATGAATGCGAATAAAACACAGTGAAAAGCAGGTAATGCCTAGTAAGAAAAAGTTCTTACGCAAAATATAATGTAACTGAGTGCGCAAGATTGTGGTGCGTTGTCACGTTGGTGTAATTTTCTAGACTTCGTTAAGCTTCGCTTGCATGAGGCGGAGGGATTTCCTGGAAGTAGAACTTTAGCAGGGCTTCAGAAAAGTTGGAAGTAATCGTGAATGGACTGTACTGAGCGGGTGAAGAGATTTGGGAGGCTCTTAAAATCTAGGGTCTTGAGAGCCCGATGAGGACGAAGTGAGATGAGGATGGAGCANGTTTCATCTACTGTCAAGTTCGTGCGGCCACTTGTGACGGGAACCGAGTGTCCGGTAAGTTACAGGCTTATCCCGGTATATATTCTATTCGCGGTTTCTTCAGACTTTTTGAATCTAACGTCTGAAAAATCACCCCATTTACGACGTGTTCGGTTGTTCCTACAATTAGTCATGTATCAGAAGCGTTCTATACTTCTGTGAACATAAAAGTGTCATTTTTTGGTTAAATGGAACTTTTGCGTATATTTTATCTATTAATTATAATAATAAGATTGTGATGAATGCGAATAAAACACAGTGAAAAGCAGGTAATGCCTAGTAAGAAAAAGTTCTTACGCAAAATATAATGTAACTGAGTGCGCAAGATTGTGGTGCGTTGTCACGTTGGTGTAATTTTCTAGACTTCGTTAAGCTTCGCTTGCATGAGGCGGAGGGATTTCCTGGAAGTAGAACTTTAGCAGGGCTTCAGAAAAGTTGGAAGTAATCGTGAATGGACTGTACTGAGCGGGTNTTTAGCAGGGCTTCAGAAAAGTTGGAAGTAATCGTGAATGGACTGTACTGAGCGGGTGAAGAGATTTGGGAGGCTCTTAAAATCTAGGGTCTTGAGAGCCCGATGAGGACGAAGTGAGATGAGGATGGAGCAGCGCCGGAGTGAAAGGGCGGGAGAAAATGGAGATCCCCGAGAAAACCTGTCAACCAGTTGCATCGCCGTCCGGCACGATTGCCACACGCAAATATCCGGGAGCAACCCCACCCTCCGGGAAACAATACACTGAGCACTTTCTATTCCCGTGACTAAGATATACAGGATGATTATAGAATCATGGGACAAGCATTGAGGGGTGGTACAGCTCACTAAAACAAACAATTATTGTAATGGGATATATGGGTGGAAGTGACGCGTTGAGGCACAAACACAAAAACATAACACATTAACGGCCACCACGATCGCCAGATTTATCGAGTCTCGATTTGTTCCTATGGAGGCATTTGAAAGCCCTCATGTAAGAGACTCCAGTTGATTCCATTGAAGACCTCGTCGCTCGACTATCCTGTGCGGCCGCACGCGTGCGTGAAATACCCGGCGTATTTGAACTGTTCGCCAATCACTCCACCGACGATACCAAGCTTGCATTACTGTCGGTGGTAGCAATTGTGAGCAATTATTATAAACATTGCTGTAAAAAGGCATTTAGCGACGACGTTGTAAATAAAAGCTGTGTTTTATTTCATGTGTTATTTTTGTGTTTGTGCCTTAACGCGTCACTCCCGCCCACGTATCCCTATACAATAATTGTTTGTTTTAGTGAGCTCTACCACCCCCTCAATGTTTGTCCTATGATTTTAGAATCATCCTGTATGTAATTTTACGCACATCGCGTATTCTTCCGCCATGTATAAAATTGACGTTGTCATCACTCCTGATCACTTTATTAAAGCATCGGTCGGGTGAAAATGTGGAATTATTAGCTCTTTTAACACTTTGAGACTATCACTAACTTGAAGAAACAAATTTTATTATGAGATTTATTCCCATCCACAGTTTGCCATCTAACTGAAAACCGTGAACATGTAAGGAATTTTAGAAAATTTAAAAATGTTTCTCGCCATTACAATTAAAATACGCAATCACAAACTTCCCGAACACATTTACTGCTATAGTATTTTAGTCACTTACTAGGAAAGGATGTTGGTAGAAAAAAGTGAGGACAAAATTAAATTAGAGTTCAAATTCAAGATTCTATATGTAATTTTACAGAATTCAGAATAAAAATTCTAGTATGAAAGTACGAGAATTTTAAAAACGACGGGATGCAAATAAATTATTGCCAAAATGGCATTCCGGCACCATGTTCAAAGTGTTATGAAACTAATCATTTTGTAAACATGCTGAGTCTTATACTCATATGCATTAAAAAAAAAAGAAAGCAAAAGAGAAATGATTTCAGTGTTTACGAGTGTTTCCTAGAAAGCATTTAATTCAACGTCAAGACGTGGAACTGTGTCGATGACAACTGTACATGGCGCACGCAAGTCACCGTGCCAGCGACATTTTTCAAAGGTTTCATTTCAAAAGTCCCCAGTTAACCGGGAGACAGACTGTACCACGACGGGCGCGTGTTTCGCCTGTTGGCAAGTCCCTACGGC
>NQII01008847.1:38917-51314 GCA_002778355.1 Clitarchus hookeri
CAAAAAACGTGACATGTGTACTGTGACGTGTTCGTGTCACGTGTTCACGCAAGGCTGAAGAAGAATTGCTTCCGGGCTACAATAATCTCTGAAAACCTTGAACGCCAATTCTGAGGATCTAGTTTTTTTTTTAAAAGCCATTCCGTGTATTGGTGTGCAATCGTGACTACATTCCGCCTATTCCCCGCACCACTCCCTCATATGTCACGTTATCCGCGCTTCGAGTTTGCCAGAACAAGTGCGTCCCTGGAGTAGGGAAAAATTCAGCCTACTATTATCCCCCTTGGTCTTGCGTCTAGGTAAGAATAACGTGCAGGTTTAACATTTAGACCAATCTCACTGCCATTTAACGTCCTTATAGGATTCGATGGAAAAAAAATCACTATACACTAACCGTACATGTGCTGCCGTACACACTGGCGTGCAGGTTCTCAGTTAAGTTGGCAACGAAATAAATTAAATGTTACAAGTCTTGAAGGTGTGTTGCAAGGGAAATGTTTAAATTTATGGCAGATAAAGTTGATTTTTTTTTTTGCCTTACACACACTAAGACTACGAATTGACACTTTTGTAACAAATTTACATTCCATACCATTTCACGCTTTCAGTTTATTGGCGCATGAATAAAGTCATTAGGCCCACGACAATGTAAATTTTCCATGTAGCGGAAGGATACAAAATTAGGGAGAAAAAAAAAGCAGATCCAAAGCAGAGCTTTAAAAAAGTGGTCAAACGACGGTGAACGGCCAACAGTCTCGCGACTGCAAGTCTACAACGCCAGCGAGGCCTCTTCGCTCAAGACATTGGACTGCCTGGCAGTCGTTCCGACTGCAACTCGTCGCTACGGGACTTATAGTCTATTTGGGGTTTCTTCACACTTTTTGAATCAAACCTTTGAAAATTCACCCCATGAGTGACGTGCTTGGTTGGTTCCTAAATACGTCATGTATCGCAAGTGTTTTATACTTGTGTTAACATAAAAGTACTTTATTTTCGGACACATTTAACTTTTACTTACATTATATTCATTAATTATAATATTTCATTTATAACTAATGTGAAGAAAAACAGGGAGAAAATAGGTGTGTTGGTAACGCCTAGTAGGAAGTAGTATTTATGATAAATTTTATTACACTGAGTGCGCACGAATGCGTGTGTTCTGTTGCTTTTGTGTAATTTTCTAGCTATGATTTTGTGAGGCGGAGGAATATCCTGGAAGTAGAACTTAAGCAGGGCTTCGTAAACGTGTGAAGTAACCGTGAATGGGTTATAGAACACCATTCCATTTTGTTGCAGTAATAATAATGACAAAGGTATTCTGCACGTTCGAATAATTTTCTAAAGATTATCATGCTTCAACGTGATCGTTACAGAATAAACTTAAAAGAGTTTTCAATTAAAAAAATTAAGAATACGTGCAGAATAGTAATATTTTAAAACTGCAATTAATAGGAACACACCTCTTAAAATTTTGTAAAGTTATTTACTAAAACCTTTCTTTGCATACCGTTCGGCAGCCCAGGCAAGTGGCAACGTTAAGACGGGTAGGTTGCCTCCATATTGGAACATTATTTCTCCTAAAGTTACTTTTTAGAACAAAAATTCGAAAATCGGATCCATAACGGCACATGGCATACGTACCTCGATAACTCGATAAACACTTATAAAACCATCTAGTTTATCTCATATCGTTGCTACATCATACAACCACACTTGTAAATAATATTTATTTTTATTACTTCGTCTCGCATAAGAAAATACGTGAAGTCAATATAAACTAACTTCAGTGATCCTGTTAAAATACTACCGCCTTTTGAAAAAAAAAAAAAAAAAAAAAAAAAACTTTCATTTCTAATGATAAATCTTAAAAATTGGGCACGAGGAGAGTGAGAGACGACTTCTAGATGAGACGCTAGCGTACACACGTGGTTGTACACTTATTATAACACTATGCAGTGCCCGCGCATATCCGCCACGCACTCTGCAGCGCTGTTCAAATGTTTATCTACTTGCCCGGCCTTCCTGGCATCCGCTCAAATCATTCCGCACCTCCATTGAACATCGTCGACATTTCTTCCGTACGTAGGGTATACACAATCTTTTCAAAATGCTTTTAAACGATTACGTGTCTTCATCCCTTGTATGCGCTATGTTTTACATCCTGTAAAATAAATATTAGAATAGAAGAAATAGCGTGCACACATGTTTTTGAAAAGCACAGACATTTTTCTGATATGTGAGTGGGAAACAATGAAAAATCAGAGAAGAGCAGTTTTATTTCGAGCATTATATTGCCAGCTAAATTTGAAATAATATTTTCGTGAATGAGAAAGCCACATATCACCGGGTCACCTTTAAGGCTACATACACGCTACTTTAACCGACTCAAATGACAAATTTCTAACGCAACCCAGGCTTGGTTACTTCAATTTATTCCTAGCTTAATTTTCTTTCTTTTTTTATTGACAGAACAAAGTACAGGCGGTCTTATATCAAGTGAAATGCCGCAATTTACAAGTTCGCTACGATAAACGACGTACTTTTGTAACTTACCAAATATAGACATGCCCTCTTTTCTGTCGTATTAGAAGTATTCACGCGCAAATATTTACGTTCGAGAGAAAATAATATTTTCTAATGGCAAACTTTATCCCGTGTACAGTTTCGTCCGATACTTTTTTTTNTTTACGTTCGAGAGAAAATAATATTTTCTAATGGCAAACTTTATCCCGTGTACAGTTTCGTCCGATACTTTTTTTTGGTAATACTGGCCGATAAGAAAAAATAAACTTCTCGGGAAAACCTACACACAACGCAACAACGGTAACTTTCCCCGAGTTTAGTTCTGGCGGCGATGATAAAAAAACTGGGAATAGTGCCACAGAGCCGGCAATTCCTACCGATTTTATTTATAGCGGCTGCGCATCTGTAATAAATATGCGCACAAGTGAATAACAGAAACCCCCCCCCCGCGGCGAGTCGGTCGTAACCCAATAAATGGGCCGTTTCCCGGGACTATAAAGTTGTTGAGGCCGCCTATTACGTCTCCATTTGCGGAGGAAAGAGCAAAGTGTTTTATAACGCATTGCACGTTCTGGGAGAGATTGTCGGCCGGAGAGTTCTCGGCGTGAGTGCCACTTAAACACGAAGGACAGTTTTTTTTTTATCTCTGGAAGTTACAATCAATAAGGCAATCTGTCAGCTGGAGCCGAGGCATTGGAATCAGTTAACTCTGAAGAAGAAAATAGCAGACAGCTGCTGTTTTTAAGATCGTGTTTGCTACATAGTATACCACTGCTCTAGTTTTCCGGACTCGAAAAACAATTGTTAGGGTTTGTGCAAAAATTTTGTTAAAAATTTTACTTTCAAACTTTACATTTCAAAAAAAATATTTATGTTTTCCAAGTATGTTTTAAATAATAAAAGATAATAAATACCACACATATTATTTTCAAATAAAAATGTATAGTTTCTTGTAAACACAAGTTAATAACATAGGCTTACGCACTAAATAACACAAATTAGGTCTTAAACGTTGTATATTTCCATGACTTATTCGAAAATCTAATCATGAAATCCTTGAGTTGTAATCTGGAGCCATGTGACAGTTTTTGGACAGTTACGCTTTTAAAGCGTGCCCGATTTAAATTTAAAAAAAAACTAACCCTTTGGTTAAATGACTAATTGACGGTGAAGTGAGCCCTTTGGAAGTCCTGCTTAGTGTCTTTGTTCTACTCACTGCGTAGCGTTTTGCCGTTGTGCACATTCACGCAACTAAGTAATTCCGCATGCCACACTGAGAAAAACATCCAGTTGTATGTGCCAAAAGAAATTTACTTGAAGAGTATTATTTCACAATTTACAATGTTTTGTTCGCGCGACTTACCTGCTCGTTCGCTCCCGCGAACCAAAGAAAGCACTTAAATACAGAATACATCTAAACTTTCATAACAAACACTTCGGGAGGCAATTCCTGGAATAGAAACAAGCAAAAATGTTCCCGGTGAACATATGTCCTACAACGCGTTGTTATCGAGTTACAGGGCGTACATTGGCCACATCGCAGGCGATGCTCCTAGTGTCCACCAAGAGCAGCAACGCCCCCGTTTCCCCGGTCACTACTCGCTAAACTCGCGGAACTGTCTCCTCACTCCTGCACTGCACACGTCGTGCTGATAACGCGAATGCATCTACAAAATGCCATCTGTGTAGGGGAAACTAATTCCGTCCTTGACGTACAACTTCGAAAACTACGTAAACTCTCGTATTGTAATGCATACGTGGGGTGGTACGTTCGTCACCAGACCAAACGCAACAACACGGTAAGTGGCGGTAGTGATACATGCCACCACAGCGTGAAACGCCTGTAACTTAATACCAACGCTTTGTAGCACATATGTTCATATGACCATTTTTGCTTGTTTTTTTATCCCAGGAACCATCTACCAAAGTTTGTTACGGTAGTTTAGAAACATCCTGTATACTGTGTTGAGCGAGCTCCTTTTTGGTTATTCCGACATTATCCTGATGTGNGCCACCACAGCGTGAAACGCCTGTAACTTAATACCAACGCTTTGTAGCACATATGTTCATATGACCATTTTTGCTTGTTTTTTAATCCCAGGAACCATCTACCAAAGTTTTTTACGGTAGTTTAGAAACATCCTGTATACTGTGTTGAGCGAGCTCCTTTTTGGTTATTCCGACATTATCCTGATGTNTTACGGTAGTTTAGAAACATCCTGTATACTGTGTTGAGCGAGCTCCTTTTTGGTTATTCCGACATTATCCTGATGTGTGTTACGGACAAACAAAGCATTTACAGGTACGTTAAACTAATTGGTTTCGTTGCCGTTAACACTGGTACAGTGAAACTAATATTTTGTTTTGGGAGAACAAACGTGTGGTTAGCTAGAAAAATATGATGTTCGGATATTTTTATCGAATTTGTTGCGGCAGCAAAGTCAGCTTGATCTGCTATGGGTAGTTGTTTGGTTGGCTATACTGTGATCGGATGATTTGACTTGGCACGAATATACAGCTCCTGTGTTAGTTTGAAATTTATTTTAACAATTAGATAGCAAAAGTGTTTGTTAATATATCTGGTGATGCTTAATCCTGGTATAAACAACCCCAAATGAAACAATTTCAATAGAAAAGGAAACGAACAATGATCGCATAGTCATACTCTTACGGCGCATACGTTTCGAGTTTGAGTCTTGGTCATGCTTTTAGTTTATTAATGATCAAACCAAACAGTAATATAAGCACATGCAGCCGTACAAATATTTAGTTACTCCAACCAAATCTTAAACGTTTGGGCAATCAAACCAAGACGACATAACAATTTGGTTTAAGCAACAAAATATTTATTTGCCCATGTGCAAACAATTAGTTTAGTTACACAAAACCAATTTTATTTTATTCTTTAAACCCTTTATATCTGCGCAGAGAAGAAAGCTACGAGAGGATTTGCAAACGCTGAATTACATTTCCTCATTGGAAAATTCATTTACAGTACCAACAGTTTCACGAATCACCAAGAACTGCGGTCGCAGTCGTCAAAAGAACATTTCGTGAAACTTTCGAATTTTCATAACCAAACTCCACTTCCGGTGCGCAGAGGGAGCCAATGGGTGATGAACTGCGACATCAGAGAGATGTGTCACTGAGAGGGCATCGGGCTCCGAACCAGGGAGACAGACGGTGGACGACTGACGTGGTAACAGGGCAGGGGCACTTCGATTCCTACAGTCGGCGGTTCCTAACTTCTCTCTCTCTCTCTCTCTCTGGTCGAACTATAGCAAGCAACCAACGCATACAAGAGAGGAGTCCAGAGGCAATAACAGTCTTGTGTAGAATGTAAGGAAACACATGAATTATAAGTGAAATTTGTGAGAGATAATGTTTGTAGAGACCAGCTGTTATACTGGCCATACATTGGTAGCTGATGTACAGCACATACGTAGGCTCCACTCCTTTTTTACTTATGGCTAAAGACGCCCGATTTTCGCGAAAAAAATTTACTCGCATGCTTAATTTCAATACCCTATGGGTAGGGGCAGAGATATTTCGCGAAATGATTTCGAGACAAGATAGNTTACTCGCATGCTTAATTTCAATACCCTATGGGTAGGGGCAGAGATATTTCGCGAAATGATTTCGAGACAAGATAGAGTCCAAAGCCCTGCAGGGCCGTGCAGCTTCTTTTATTGGCTAAAAAATGTTCTGGCCCGTGTAATCGTTTGTGCACGAATCATGAAGGTTCAGTGTCGGAGTTACTTAGTCCTGAGTGGCTTGGTCAAAGACGGACACGGCACCAGCAGCCAATGGAGGTATAACAACAGCTGAGGTGTGTATATGGTATTGAAGTCTACTGTGTGCTCCGAATTTTACGCGAAAAGTCACTGGCCCTAGGTATCATCCATGGGCGTAGCTAGAATTTCAGTCAGACAGGAGCAGACATTAAATTTTAAGGAAACATTTTTATGTTTACGTGTTTACGGGTTTATTGACTGCGTTCATTCTTCACCTAGGAAATACTTACTGAGATTTGTGTAAGGTATAACATACCTGGGCAAATTTATTCGATGAGGAAACGTACCCAGTTACAGTGCCCAGAAATTAAAGACATGTCACAATTGTAGTGAGACGTTTAAATAACACTTTTCCATAATTCATTGCAAAATTTAACTGCAGGTTTTCCTGCTTGTGTTTGCGAAAAAAAAATGTGCAGTTACGGAAAAGGCATTTTAGCGTTTAAAGTTTTATTTTAAAAGAGTGAAGTTGCCAAAGAACTGCTTATATCCGCAAACAAAAACAAAACTTTCTCTACGTCACATCTACATCTACATTTTATACATGGATCGTGAAAAATCCCTGCTTTTCTATTAAATAAGTCATGATCTTGAATGTTTTTAATTAGACTGCTGCCAAAGGAATGTAGTTACAAACTGATAATTTACAGCATTAGTTTATAAAATCCAAGTACTGTTCTATCGTCGTTCATCTGCTGCCCTGCTGAGTGACTTAAGAAGTTAATGAAGGCNGTTTATAAAATCCAAGTACTGTTCTATCGTCGTTCATCTGCTGCCCTGCTGAGTGACTTAAGAAGTTAATGAAGGCGGAAACTTGAGCCCAGCTTATTCCAGATGGTCATTGGGCCAATAAATTCAGGCCCGGAGCAGAGGATTGGAACACTACCCGCTTCCAGGCCAATATCAGAACTGCTTGCTAATTTCGACAGTCTTTGAGATCTCCGCGCGATGCCATTCCATCAAAGACTTCAAATTAACTGTTTACTTAACAGTCTACGTAAATGTGTTACTTTAAAATTCTTGATGTTTACTAATGTTCTAAACTTCAACTACGATAGCTCCGTTTAACACTTACGTATGTTATGGGATTAAAAAAACACTCAATTACTGCNTTGATGTTTACTAATGTTCTAAACTTCAACTACGATAGCTCCGTTCAACACTTACGTATGTTATGGGATTAAAAAACACTCAATTACTACAAGTAGACGCTTCCACGAAATTATTTTGGAACACACAGTAAACTTGTAGCAGTGTTTCCCTGCAGTTTTAATTTAAAATCTCTTTTGGAGGAAAATATTTCACTAACTATTATATCTTTTGCTGCCGAAAACACGTTGCCATATTTGATAAAATTTTTACAAATGCAATTATATCTGTTTACACGAGACTTCCTTTTGTAGGTTTTCATTTCAGTAATAATAAAACTATTATGGGGTGTACATTATCAGTGAAAAATCATTTCGTAGTTAAAATTTGGTGTTGTAAAAAAATTTTTTCGGGAGGAAATGTACGATAATTGTTTTAGTAACGGGCCTTGTGATAAAAATAATTTTATGTGCAGATTTTAAAACTAATTGTTTATTCACTTAAAATTATTTCCTGCTAAGACAGTGACTCTTCAAAGAGAATTGTTTAGAAAGGAGTTTTATAGAAAATTCCTAATTTGTTGCTTTCTTGCCGGCCCACCATGTTGTTGAACTTAAGAAATTCCGCTGCGAAAACCNATAGAAAATTCCTAATTTGTTGCTTTCTTGCCGGCCCACCATGTTGTTGAACTTAAGAAATTCCGCTGCGAAAACCCTCCCATATTACTCTTCTTAAAATATGCGACTGCTGTGCGCATCTTACGCTTTGCCTTCGCCCCCATCCCTCCTTCATTCGCCCTCCCCGTAGCTGCGTCTGAAAAACAAAGAGAATACTTCGTCCCAAGTATTAACGCTCCGCTGGGAATTCTTGTAACGACTTCGAGCCGTTAGAGCAGAATTTCAAGCGGATCGAAGGAAGTCGTCCATTGTAACTATTTCAATTTTCTGACGGGGTCTTGNGCTTCGCCGTTCAGTTCCCAACGCATTAGCATATTTTGACCTTACAGAAAGTATTAAAAACATTGTAACTTTGGACTAACCTCTTTTATTACACATAAATTAACTTTTGTCACCGCGGTTCCCGTATACCGTACGGGAAACTATTTATTAATAATCCCCAAGTTTTGAATGGGGACGCGGTGGTGCAGTGGTTAGACTACTCGCCTCCCACCTAGACGAACCGGTTCGATTCCCGGCGGATATATTCCCCGGATTTTTGCATGTGGTAATCGTGCCGGACGACGTCACTGTTCAGCGGATTTTCTCGGAGATCTCCCGTTTCCCCAGCATTCCGGCGCTTTTCCATACTCACCTCGCTTCACCCTCGTCGGTTCTCAAGGCCTCGATGTAAAGAACCGCTAAAATCTCTTCACTCACCCCGGGTTTTTAAAAGTCATGCGCCTTGCCACTTCAATTTAGTTCTTTACTTTGGTAAACAAAGATCATAAAATAAAATATCTGTCCTTGGAAAACATTTCCTGGCCGAATGAAACCGCTCAACTACAGAGTAATTACCCACACAGATACGAAATTGCGTGACGGTTCCTTTGATGCGGTCGTACCGATATTCTGATTGGCTGTACGAGGTTCTGGGAACGGGCCTTGTGTCTGACTGGCTACCACGTGTTGCGGAAGGTTCCCTACTGGCTGAGCTGCCGGTAGGCAAGAAAATTACCGGGCGCTGATTGGCGAACGGCGTTCCCGACATAATGCTGGCCAGTTGTTATTTTTCTTGGCATAAGAAATTTGTACTTCACGTTGGCTTTGACTTGGCCATACCCTGCAACTACCTACCCACGTGGATAAACTTGCATTCAAGAAATGATGGGGTTAACTTACGTATTAAAAACATTTATTTAAGGCCAGAAAACTTTACAAGTAAAATACCAATTAAATAACAGTGCAAATATATACGTTATGGCATTTCCGTAGAGTAACCTCATACCTACCACTTCGCCTCATGTCTCTAATAAGTTTTTCGTTTCCAATTTTTTTTCTTTGCCACTTCTCTTTAAAACATTTATTAGAAACACATTCGTCCTGCGACTAAGAGCTAGGCCGTTTGGGTTGTCATGTTGCAGATTGGTTAGTATGTCATTTATTCAGTCTTCAAATACTACGTGGTCGCGGTGGCTGAGCGGTTAGACTTCTCGCCTCCCACCAAGGCGAACCGGGTTCAATCCCCGGTCGGGAATCGTGCCGGGAGATGACGCTGGTCGGCGGGTTTCCTCGGTAGTCCCCCGTTCCCCCCGCTCTGGCATCCGGCGCTGCTCCATTCTCACCTCATTTCACCCTCATCGGCTCTCAAGATCTCGTTGTTAAGAGCCGTCCAAATCTCTCAAATCAGCTCAATTCAAATACAACCTTATGGTAGACTCTAAAATGATCGTGTGTAAGAAGAAAGGATGCGTGAGTGTTTTACGTTTGTGTAAAAGACATACTGGATTATTAACTCTTTATATTTACCGTGTAAAAACCTTGCTCCTTGACCAATGTTATTGCATTTAAAAACTAGTAGAACGTAATATTTATTTCTTGGGAGTTCGAAATTTCCACTTTGACTTTAATCCTGAGTTAGAAACCCTTCCTTATGGATTCATTTAAATAAAAAAAATTGAGTGAAATGCTTGTTTTCCAGCAAAGTGTGCAATGTTGCGAGCCCCAGCACAAAGTAGGCTGTGAGTTCCATCCAGATGTTCTTGTTTATAGATTCCTGTCTGGTTTGCACAATGGCCGAGGCTGGGAGTCGCGGAGTGCTGCGTCCAGATGTCGGGGGTCTTAAATCTCTGCTTCCACGCGAGATGTGGGTCACATGCAGTTTTCGCAGAGAGCGCTAGCTTAGGGCTACTCTCAGCTAGCACTCTGCATTACGTACACATTTGCTGGCACTTACGACAAGCTAGAATTGTGTCACTTATATCCATCATTATAGGAACAACATTTATGTTAGTCTGTGTTTTTTCAATTAACACAAGCCTTTTGGTTGACACCATATTTGACTCGCTTACTTCAGTGATTAAATTTATTACTGGCTGTCTCTCAGCCAATGGAGTGTTGAGTTGATTGTCTCCCAATAAAATATCCTTTCACGCCTGACGTTTAATACAATAAATTATGTTCTTTTAAGTTTCTATAAAAATATTGTTTTTATTCACAATAATTTCTGTAGACGTGCTATAAAGTCCTTGTAAGATCATTACAAACATTAATAAAACAATGAAACTACACGCATGTGAATTTTTTTTCAGTTGCAGAGAAGGTATATTCGCCACTGTAGCCAATGCATAGTGTTTTGTGCTAGCTAATCAGTGAAATGACAGCACTGGGTTGTGCCATGTAGGAGTTGCGTTTCACAGTTCGCACACCTACAAGTTAATTGTGTGGTGCTATTATTTGTTTCCCGGCTCTACACGTTTCTTCAAAGGATCGAGCTAAATAATGTAAACATATGCATATTATACATATTACAACATTTGTTTCAACTTCTGTTTAATGGTTTTAGTGTAATTTTTGTACAAATTTTATTGTATGTTTATGTGGCTGTAGGATAGATAACCCAACTGGGCAATTGCATATTTCTTATACTTTGATGTACGTGGCGAAAGTCGTAACCTTCGCCGCCAACAAAGGCATAATAATATTTTGAACCTGCTTAGATACTTCGTAATGCGCATAGATTAACATTCCACCTCTTGTGAAATTTAACACTTTCGCAGACCTAAAGGCTAGGTAGAACACCTGTGAAGATCAACAGAAATTATGACATTGCAATAAATATGTTGACTTGCCAATAGTGATGAGATAGCAGCATGTATGTAAAGGTAATACTGGGTGGCGCCACCGTACCGTCTTGGCAGCGCCAAGATCTCTATCACTTGTGCTCTGGCATCATGTGTACTGGGAACTGTTTTGTTTTGTTTGTTCGATTTGTTTTTGTCTTGTCTTGTTTTGTTTATCTAATTTTATTTTATCTTATTTTGTTTATTTTAAATTCTTTGTATGTAGATTTGTGAATTACGTTTATTTGATAAGTTTCGTTTGAATATTATAGGAATTGTTTTGTTATGTTGACGCATGTCGCATGCTAGAATAGGCATAGTGCCGTTACCACACCCTGCTATCTTATTAATACATAGCCAGGGCAGGCAGCTGACCACGAAACTTTCAACCCAGGGATTCCCCCCAGAGGATGAACAGAGGCTCGAATGACACAGGGAATGTCCCGAGGTGAATGGCTCGGGAGAGAACCTTCAGTCACGCAAGAGAAATGGCAGATAAGGTGGCTCACGACGAAGGAAGCAGGGAGTGCCCCCGACCAGAATTGTGCAGACCACAGTATCTTCACCCTTCCTCCACCCTGGTTGGAGTACACAATCCACGGACAAGACACAAAATCGGGCACAAAAACGCCCGAGTTACACAGGGGAGCTCCCCAATTCTCTCCCGAGAGTTTCCTGACAAAGGTAGCTTCACTATAGCTACGAACGAGTTAAATCACGAGCGCAGCCGAGACGGAGGGGAGTTGTTCAGTGGCCTCGCCACGAGGCGGAGGTCACTCAGTTGTTGTATCTTCACGCCGAGAGACGCGAGGCAGCCAGGTGTGTCAGTCAACCGAGGCCGGTGTTAGGACCCCGGCAGAGGCAGACTCAGTGACGCAGTGTCAGTTGTAACCCGCGCCAAGAGGCGACAGACAGGAGTGCCATGCCTAGACACGAGATTAGTCAGTCGTATGATGGGAACAGAACAGTCGTATCACAAAGTCGGGACGCGAAGCGCGAGACCGAGCCAGGGAGTCTAGTGGTGGCCTCACGAGAGGCCCCACGCCGAGAGGAAGTAGACGGCGCCTAATGGCGATGGAGCAGCACATCGGGACGCAAAGTGCGAGACCGAGATCGGAAGAAGAGAGAACACAGAACAGCCAGTTCGAGGGCCCATTAAAGGGGCCGCCCAGCGTACGAGAACACAACCTATCGCCGCAACACCAAACAACAA
>NQII01008848.1:21398-38850 GCA_002778355.1 Clitarchus hookeri
GCCGAGTACATGGCGATAACAGAAGCTTGTAAAGAGGCTGTTTATTTAAGAAATTTGCAATGTGAAATTACACAAAATATGTATACTATTGATCTGTTCAATGACAATCAGAGTGCACTAAAGTTAACTATAAATCCAGTTTTTCATAAGAGAACCAAACACATCGACATAAAATATCATTTCTGTAGAGAATGTGTGGCAAATAATGTTGTAAATGTTAAGTATTTGCCTACGGCTGAAATGCCTGCTGATTTGTTCACCAAAAGTTTATGTTCTGTTAAACATTATAAAATTTTAGATAAATTGGGTGTGCAAATTGTTTAATATAAGCGTATATATTGTTAGATATAGTGGGGGTGTTGTTATGATATCTACAATAAATGTCTAGTGCTGCCATCTACGTCTGTCGTTAGCAGTTAAGATTTTTTTAAAAATAAAATCAGTCGTTGCTCTGTCTTTGCACGATACGTTGTTTTATTTTAATAGTTGCTACTGTAAATGGCTATACAGTAATAATAAAGCAAATGTAATTAATGGAAAAAGTTGGTAGTCTCTTTACGCAAAGTGTTTTTAAACTACATGCCGAAATGCAAACCACGGCCTCTGTGGGCTAATATTATAAACAGTGATTACTAGTAGCAGAATGTTCGAAACATTCATGTAGCATATTTAAACTTAAACTGATATTTTGAAAACAGCGCCGGGAGACAGCAACTTCTTATACCTCCGTAAACAAGTTGCATATTACGCAGGCGAATGTAACTGGCGTGTCATGCGGTGACTGACTGTACACGGACCACCATGAAACAAGTGCAGCCCCCCCCCCCCTTTGACAGTGTGGTGTTGGAAATGAAATACAGTCACCTCTGGCAGCTTGTACTTCTCAAGTCCTGATCTCCCGTTGTTCATGTAGTTTGACACACGTGTACTAACAAGCAACCACTAGCTACGTCTACGAGTGTATGGTGGCCTATGTGCAGGCGCTCTACGCATGGCGCATCAGCTCCGTGCGCCTGCGTGATATGCAACTTGTAGTGCACGCAGGTACTTATGATGGCCTATGTGCAGGCGCTCTCCGCATGGCGCGCCAGTTCCGTGCGCCTGCGTGATATGCAACTCTTACGTTGTTAGGCTAGCCGCGCGCTGTTTTGCGAACTTCAATTTCCATTTAAAAATACTATATGAATGTTCCGTGTTTCGAATTACGACCTGAAGTTTAAAAACATCTTGTATAACACACTCAAATTATTTAATAATTCTATACACTTTTGTAATAAATATATATATGCATATTAGTTTAATATTTATTATACATTTCTTTTAGAAATAATGAATTATACATACTAATAATAATATAGAAACACTAACTAGTTATTACTGCATGTAGTGTTCCAAAAAACATCCTCTGCTAACGAAAACCAGAGAGAGTTTCTCATTTGGATTTAAACATGTAAAAGGTATATAAGAAAGTATAGTTTAAAAAATGATACTCAAATGAGAAAAAACGGAAAATTAACTAAAAGGCAACACTGTTAATATTTCTACGTAGTATCAAATACTGTGATCCTTATTTTTTTTTCAATATTTCATTTGTGAGAATTTCTGCTTTTTTTTAAAGACTCTTTAAGTTAACCGAACCGTCAAGGTCATTGCACTCGTACTACCAATTTGTTAGTTCTTTTTGGTATCTTCATAAAAAAAACTAAGCCTGTAAAAAAATTTGATGTGAACCTAAACCTGCATACATGATCGATTTTATAACAAATAAATAATAAGTAGGTTTTTATGTACGACGTTTAAACGTTAATTACAAGATATTTAACGCTGTTTGTAGATCACATAATTGTATTCTTTCCCCGTGGACAAGTAAGTGGAATATCAAAAGTGCATAGAAAATGGAATAAAACAGAAAGTAAGATAATGAACTAGGTGCGAATCACGCCATAGAGATGCGTTCACAACTATCTGTCGCATCCGTCACTCACCGTCTGTCTGGGGTCACGTGACCTTCAGCCAATCGGAGGGCAACTTTGTTTTCTATCCCTCAATGCATCACATATTTCTCAAACTTAAACTTTGGACGGACGTACGGATGGGCCACCGCCTTCTGACGACATTCCGTAGAAGCGAATACGCATTTTGAAATAAAATGCAAGGCGGTGAATACGAGTTTATTTATCTTTGTTGGTAAATTCAGGAATTTAAACTGTAAACAATAATTTAGTATAAATTCTTATCAGGTAGAAAATTTATTTCCCCAAAATGTTTTCCTCTTGAATATGTATTTCCAACTAAAATATACCTCCAACTAAAGAAAGACCACGACGTAAAGTTGTCACACTGAAATGTTGCGGTACGAAAGGATTGCCGGACCACAGCAGGTTGTGAGTCCAGTCTTGTACTCACAATTAAACTCATTCACTACAACATTATTATGCATTGTCTTGACTAGAAAAGTTAAAAGACGTTTTTTTTAATATATGAGCTAATTTGCATAAAAGTAATCAACAGAAAAAAAATTTCCTTTGATTGAGTTCGACTGAAACATCCATCTCAAGTTTGCATATACGTATTTTAAATTTGCTGACGTGGAACTCATTATTACTTTCACTTTGATTGTGATGCTACGCCTTCATTAGAATCCAATTACACTGTTTTAAAAGAGCGCCAAATTTCTGATCTTACTTTTGTTTTTGAGGCTATGTTAATAAAGGCTTCGCAGAGAGTTTTGGCTACCTTATCGAATCACTAGTTACTAATTACGGCGATTCGTTGGCATGCATTTCCTCTGTTCGAAAATATAATGGCGTGGATTGCACCTAATAAGGCGATAAACTAATTTTCACACCTTCTCATGGAAATGTCTCTTACTAATATCACCAGGCATTTTTGTTATTAATTAACGCGTACTCGCACGTAGGAGTTCGAGATTGTTAAAGAGTATAAATTATTTTATACATTTTAGCATAATTCATGATTTTCGTTGGGAAATGAAATAAGTGAAATGCAATGAAAATGAAGGAAAACGACTTTTCTCAAATGACTGTGGAGTAATGTGAATCTCCAATTGATATATTTATATTGATAATATCAACATTTTACAAAATAAATACTTTGTGATACTGCTCGAAATTATTATTCATGTTATAATTCTATGAATAATATTTCTTAGAAATGTGTTGTGCAGTTTTACCGAATTTAAATTTTACAATTGAGATACAATGTAAAGTTAGAATAGTTAGAAGCTAAGCATTACCGCAGGTGGTGCAAGTGCTAGATTAAAACAAATTGCAAACTACCACTCCTCTGATCTAGTAATACTTTAGCTTAACCAAACTTTGTAATGGAATAAAAGTTAAGAATATTTAAGAATGAATATTTGAAGTAATTGCTATCATATTTACAATGAAAAGCGTGATAAACTTTATTTTTCATATTATATTTTCTTTTATTTAAGTTATCATCATTATTGTGTTAGGAAATCGTAAAATAACATCATAATATATTAAAAAAGTTAGGTATCGAACAGCCTTTAAGGACCCAGCTGCTGCTCTAAAATTTGTTCAGTCCACGTGATTTTCTCTCACTTTCAAATAAAATGCCACGGTAGTTAATGAATATCTCCCTCCCCAAAGTCTCGTTATTAAGTGCCACACAAAACTCTCCTCTGCCACCACATATAAGATAAAAAGTTCTCTGGTAACGCNACTCTCCTCTGCCACCACATATAAGATAAAAAGTTCTCTGGTAACGCTGGGGTTTTTTATATGCATTGTCAGAGGAAAGAAAAACTGTACCGTGGTAGCTAAATAAGGAAACCAGAAGGTTATAGTTTAAATTATGGTGTAAGTTTATAGACGCTTTTCTCCCATATGAAATACTTTATTTGTCATTACCAGCCTCTATCATATTTAACACGGTAAAAATAGGTCATAATTTCCACGATCAATATACCGTATTGATTCCTTCATAACATGGGGGGATTTCACGAGGCAAAGTCAGAGGAAACATTAATAGTTATGAAGATATATTTATCGTCTCACAACACAAACGCACCTATCTACTAAGTTAATAAATAAAGAGAGGTTATCAGAATATGTGCCAATTTTCTTGCATTGGGAAACGGAATATCAAATGTTCACTTATGGACCACATGAGTTCCCAGGCGCGCCCGCTATCGACCTGAGTGCCTGTTGTAAAGTCTCCCACCACGTCTCACTCGTCTCCTCCTCGTGTCAGGGGCCGAGCAGCCGCCTCCCATCCAGGCGAACCGGGTTCCATTCCCGACGGGGTCGATCTTGGATTTTAGCATGTTGGAATCGTGCTAGGCGATAATCTTGTCGGCGGGTTTTCTCTAGGATCTCCCGTTCCCCCGCCCTTGCGTTCCGGCACCGCTCCTTACTCACTTCACTTCACCCTCATCGGCTTTCAAGACCTTGATGTCATCGCGGCTGCATAGTGTGGGACCAGCTAAGTGAAAGGATACGGTTTTACAAGTTACATTATTTTAGGCGTTTCTTAGCCACCTCTCGCCATATCACTTTAAAACAAAAACACTTTGTCCAACTTTTCCCGGGCCCCATTGCTACAGAAAGTTTATTTTGAAAGCTTAATACTCTGAAAATTGCGGGTAAATTACAATGTATACAGTAAAAAAGACACAAAACTACGGTATCTTATTAATTTAGTCTTACTTGCTGTCTTGTAGCATGGTTTGTCTGTTCAAAGGGCACACCATGTTTTCTTCAAAGCGATATCGTGAAAGGCGGCTGTGACACGTCTGATATCACGTAACATGTAACACCGTAGACTGAAGATGCGGTAGTCTGCGCACAACCGATCTCTGTGTATCAACATTCAACTGTTTTCCTGCCAACACGACTAGCGAAAACCACATGGATTGAATTTGAGGTTAGAATACTTTTTAGTAAACAAGTGCTTTGAAATGTTTTTATATTTTCTCNAAAACCACATGGATTGAATTTGAGGTTAGAATACTTTTTAGTAAACAAGTGCTTTGAAATGTTTTTATATTTTCTCTAACCAATTTGTAAGGAAGTTTGATTAAATTCAAATTGATAAAAGTATTTTATTCATATGATAGTCCCAAGAAACGCGTAAGACACGGGCCAGAATTGGCTCAGTAAAAACCTTGCTGAGCTTACTTTTACAGCCGATGTTGGCCCAATGTTTTATGCCAGAATTGGGCAGATATAAATATGAAACGTCGGCCAACTGTCTGCCAACAGTGTAAAAAATACACCAAATATTTATTGTTTCGCCATTAATGTAAGGCCAAAGAGTTACCTGTCACATATGTGGCGTTCGTCTCTATTATTAGGTATATTTTATTGCAACTGAAATATAATTTGCATTAGAGGATCCTAGAACTGCCGAACCACGGATCGATAGACATGTGCCTTANGCCGAACCACGGATCGATAGACATGTGCCTTAGTCGAATGAGCTATCAAGATATGGTTCGACCAAATTAACAAACGATCTCGTGAGGGGAAGGCGCAGCCCTCCCTCTCCTCACGTTACGCGTGGCGCGTGAGGGGAAGGCCAGCTCTCCCTCTCCTCACGCGACGCGCGGCGGGGAAGACAAGTACACTCAGTACAAACTACTACGGACCGTCTGCGACACATCCGGTAATGTCCCTATCGTTTATCATAATAGGTGTCAATGGTTTAATTATAACATATTTTTCTCGACAATCATTTTCTCTCAGTTTCCTTTCACATAAGAACGGAATGAAAACGCTAATAAGATGTATGATATCTTTCATGATTAATATCAAATTTGTATATGTAAATGCTAAGAGTACTCGTATTTTATCATTAACACATAAACTATTGTAAAATAATAAATTATAATTAAAAACAATGACCGTTATATATTTATGATAATTCATTTTCGCAGAGGTAAATAACACCAAATAGTAGTTGATATCGGTGCTAATTTCAGAAAATACAGAATTCTACGACAGAAACGAAACACATGCCATGGTCGCCACTAGTAATCATGAGTTGGGTATTCACAGCTGCAACGAAAGCTGATAACTCGCGTGTGATAGGCTGGCTCCAGAAGAACGTAAACGAACATGTGGGTGAGCCGAGGCCAGGGTGATTACCTACTTTTTCTGGCTGTAGAACTGGCAACACCGCATGGGTGGCGAAGTATTTTGACTGCTGCGTCGTCTGCTGCCTGCTAACTCCCCGTCGAGAACACTAGCGCTCCTCTGAATCATCCCAAGAACTAACATAAAAAACTGGCAAGACTTTTCCTTATCCCAAGGCTGCTCTGGTGTATATATTTACTCAATAATAAGAGCAAGTCAGCTGAGAGTAAACAAGAAGTGAACTTAGAAGAAAGGAAAAAGCCAGATATAAGACGTAATTGCAGGGCACAAAGTAAATGGTCGAATAATAAATAGGGCAGCAGAGGCAAAGGATTCAGTACAAATTCTTTGATATTTGTGGAAAGGGCATGTCAGCTCATGGACCTTAATAGGTATACACACGGAGTCATAAAGGCTAAACTAAATATCCACGAGTTTTTAAATATCAAATATAAACCTAACTTGCAGACAACTTATGTAGATGCTAGGGAATGAATGCAAGGAGATGAAGAAATGTAAGTTTACTTAGAGTTTCGCGCAGTAGTCTCTAGTTCATCATATACATGTACATAAAGTCGTAAAACGTTCTAAAGTACTTTCGATACTATGAACTTATCACAGAAGGTAGAATTAGCTAGGCGAACGAGGATAGAATGAGGATTAGTGGATAAAAGGTTAAGAAGGAGAAGGAAGGGGATGAGTAGGAGAACGCAGGAGGGCGGGGCCTATCAGGTGCACGTGACACAAACATATACAAGTACCCACTTGTGGGCAAAGCGAGGCCCGTACTTCGAGCTGTCAGGTGCAGAGAGAGCGGGTTTTACACACACTACATTTTAGATATTAAAATTAAAAGAAAAATATTTAAGATTCTAGATTGAGAAAGGAATATAAGAACTAAGCCTAAATCGATCAAATGTTTCAGATATATAGACTAAGCTATTATAATTTCGAAAGTTACAATTTTTCAAAACAACATGCATGTTGCTTGTATTATACGGCATTACTTCTATGTTGAATTTAGTAACAAATTGTCAAACAGTTATGAAATTTGCTCTGTTTACCTAGTTTCAGATTATCCTCATAACTGAAGGGACAAGTAGCTTATTGCTGCCAAAATTCCATGTACTTATAACATAAACATATTAAAAATAATGATTGCATTTGAAATTAATTTATATAAACATTTATTGTAAATTGCATGTTTGGAGAAAAATATAACGATTAAAACAAATAAATCTATTGTAAAGTTTCAATTTTTAAAACCTTTTAAAATTATAAAGGTACATTTTAATTTTTCATATGGTACATTTATTAAATATATTTAATATTAACACTAAAAAAACAAGTGTTTTTGCTATATCTGAGTGAAACAATTTTTTTTGTATTCAGACGTAAAACATAAAACTTCTTATTACTTATTTTTTGAAAATGATAAAAGAAATTGGAGCTATACAGCTGCATAATCTAGAGATAAAAATAGTAATTGTCATACATTTTTTATGGGATTAATGTAGAGATAATTTTAGCAAATAAAGATGTCTAAAACTACAGAACAGAAACATTATCACCACAATTGTTATGCATATGCGTATAACGTTTAATGTGTAATTATGGTAATGTTTGTTTACTATATAATTATCATTATTAAATTATCACTTACGTATCATAGAACTTGAAATATGTAAATTTTATGTTAGCAGAAAAGAAAATTTTTTGAAAATAAGTTAGTAATAAATATATTAACAACATGCAAATAATATAAATACATCTGGGCCTTCCCGAGTACTTGATCTCAAATAGAACCCTCCTCACATGCATCCAAAATAATGAATTATTAATTTGTTTGATTTTACGTGGTTCGCAAATAAAAAGTTTTTAGTGTAACTAATTAAACAATGTGTGTTTATTGCACTGCATTAAATTACAGTTTTTCATTGTTTTGCTTTGTAACCATCATAATCAAGGTCTCTATGCAGCAGTGGTAAAAATGTCAAGTGAAAGTGTTGGCATTTATTGTAAGAATAAGCAAAGCTTTTGTGTAGTAGTGTATAAAGAAAAAATATTTTTTACAGATGCGAAAAATTAATTAAAGTGTAGTGCTAGTAATTATTTGGAATAACCGGCCGACAAGAATTTTTAAAAAGGACTTTTGCCAGCAATGCGACCATGCATTAGTGAGAGTAAAATTTCAATGTAACAACTATATTACGTCAATAACTTATATCAGAAAATCTGTAATATTGTTACAGTTATACAATATTTTTTTAATACAAAGCGTTTCATAAGGATTTGAGGGATTACAAAATTTTATTGCAACGAAACTACTGAACGTCAATTAACGAAAGCAATGCAGAATGTGCGTGGAACTCACACAGTGTTTTTTTGACACCTAAAAATGTTCAATGTTTGCACCGCAGGTGACTCGCTGTTCATCTACGTTAGTCTAGTTCTAGCCTCACTCGCATCCACACGGGCCTGTCGATAGTGGCTACCGCTGCGATGATCCGCTCTCTTAGGTTTGCGACATTACGTGGCAACGGTGGGGCGTATACCCTGTCTTTGATGTAAGCCCATAAGAGGAAAGTCACGTGGTGTGAGGTCCGGTGACCTCGGAGGCCACAGTGTTAGGCGCTGGTCTTCATCAGTTGCACGTCATATCCATCGTCTGGGCAGCTCATTGTTCAGGCGGAGACGAACTTCGTGGTGGAAACGGGCAGGATAGCTGTTTTGTAGGAGAATTTGATTATGGTTTACCAACAACTAAGGCATAGGCCACACACATACGGTTTGCGATCCTCGTTCGTTTGGCACTGTTTTCATTAATGTACGTTACGTGGTTTAGTTGCAATACATTTCAGTAATCCCCCACATCGGAATGAAACACGGTGTGTGTAGCGGGTCACTCACCCCATGATGCTGCGGTAGTTCCTGGCGGTGAGGTGGGCGACAATAGCAGTGCCATTACGAGGGTCGCCGCCCTCGTCCAGTACCTGCAGCAGCGCCGTGGAGTAGAGTAGTACTGCGTCGTACAAGTATGCTGCCTCCGCGCGGATCTGCAAGCAAGCATCGTCAGCCGTCACCGCGCAGTGCAGCTTCACTCGGCCTCTCCCTAGTACANGTGCCAGTTTCCTCACCTGTGAGCGAGTGAAGAGATATGGGAGGCTCTTAACAGCGAGGCCTTGAGAGCCGATGAGGGTGATTGAGCTGAGTACGGAGCAGAGCCGGAATGAAAGGATGGGGAAACGGGAGATCGCTGAGAAAACCCGCCAACCAGCGGCATCAACCGGCACGATTACAACATGCGAAAATCCGGGAGCGACCCGGCCGGGGATCGAACCCTGTTCGCCTTGGTGGGAGGCGAGCAGCCTAAACGCTCAGCCACCGCGGGCCACTCCTCATCTGTACTGTCTTGCTTCTGCGCTGACTAGTGGACTGCATTGTTAGCCTACGACTAGTGACTGGGCCACATTTTGCTGTGTACGAGCGCACGAATCATCATCGAAAAATTAAAGGCACAAATATAAAATATTTCAAACCCACAAAACACAAAGAATTTCCAAAAACGTGGGTTACTGAGGACAGTATTATATAAATTTACTAGAAAAAAATCCCACCGTGCCTAGGCAACTTCGGGCTGTTTACTGCAACATTTGATAATCTGGCATTTCTGCATACTTATTATTTTTATTTTATTTCCACTGCAAATGTATTCTTTAAATTTACTATTTGCATGCCAGTTCTATCGGCACACTTCTTTGTTATTTATTTACTCAATGTGCTCGAAATGTTTTGCAAACGTGTGGTTTATTTTATTGTTTACGTCTTTAATGGGAATATTATAGTTGAGTTTGACCACAGATTGAAAAATGTTTAGAGTTATTAAACTAACTTAATGTTTTAATGCAGCATTTTAATATAGCGACGTTGAAGAGATTGCTAACAGAAACCTGGTTGATGTAAACATTGTTCAATAGTTGGCAGTAAAGTACAATATGTAATATTTTGCAAGGGAAATTTTGGAAGTGCTTCGCCTATTGTACTATGGCAAATCCAAACTGAACTGTGTTAAAAAATTATTTCTGTTCTTGGAACTTTCAAGTCGGCATGTTGTATCCTGAAGCTCGTCGAAAATATATTGAAAAGTGGTTATTTATTGTGGATCTTATGATCAAGATTTATTCAGGACATTATTTTAGGCCGCCGGTGTGCGAGTGATGGTAATCAACTAGCAAATGGGCTCTCTTAATTACTTCAGGTCCTGGCTTATAGTAATTAAATTGCTCTCATGAACAACAAGAACGTCTTTCTGCCGAATAATTACAGTTACAGATAAATAAAGACTGTAATAAGTTGCAGATGGCAGCATTTCCATGTAAGATGATTTTTATAATTTAGTACTCAAGAATTTTGCATAACACTTTCTCTATAACTTTTCTTGTAAAATTTACCCACACTTACTTCAGAAGTAGAGATATTATGCATCTACCTAAATATTTCATAAATCTCAGAAGCCGAGGCAAGAAAACGTAATTACTGATTTATGGAGTACAACCAACTGAGATAATTCATTTTTATTAAACATTGAATAATATTTTCTTTAGTGTGAATATACTGCCTTAAG
Source organism: Clitarchus hookeri (assembly GCA_002778355.1). Classification (NCBI taxonomy): domain Eukaryota; kingdom Metazoa; phylum Arthropoda; class Insecta; order Phasmatodea; family Phasmatidae; genus Clitarchus; species Clitarchus hookeri. The sequence goes on from NQII01008848.1 coordinate 32,145, forward strand.
ATGCCAAATGTCATTGTAATTATAATTATATTCTGAGTTGAGCGATTGAATTTGAGCTGCATGTATTTCTATATCTTAATATTAGCTGCTTATGTTTTTTCACAAACATTTAAATCTTAGTAATTAAATGCTCTTCGATGATTGAACTGCTTTATTTGTTGGTAGATTCTCATTAGTGATATATTTAATTTGTTATAAGTAAAGTGTTGATTTTTATTGTTCTCTTGTTAATGTGGTAATTCTACTACAATTTATTTTAGTATTACTTTCACTTCAATATACAAGTTACCTATATGGAAACTTGGTTCGTTAAAAAATACCCCCTAATAATCACACAAACCGAAATACCTCACACTTAATATGTATTTCAGTTGCGTCATCAAAGTAGGGCAACACAACACCCACGTAAACACTAAACTCATTTCAGTAGCGCCCAATCGTGGGTTGTTTTCAAAATATAAACCATTTGCACACGTAGTAATATTAATTTAATTACCCGACAATTGTAAGGCGATATTTACGAATCTTATAATGTAGGTACAGTTGACCGTAAATAAGAGCAGAATAACCGCGCCATATTCTGTACAAAATTTCATACACATGACAGGAGTCATGATGTACAGAATCTTTTCTGTACATTTCCTAAGCCTTTACTTAAAACCGGGTTTTGAAATTAGCGAGATTCATGGTTGGACATTTAAGTTTAATGTTCCTTAAAGCAACCTTAAAACAAACCAAACTAAGTATTGTTGCGTACGTTGAACATAAGATGGGAAAAAACTGGAAAAGAAATTGTTTGACGAATAGCATAAATACTGGTATAAATTACGAGAGAAAAGTAACGCCTATCTGAACACATTTTAACAGTAAAATTAAACACACATGATCTCTTAGAACATACAATTTTGTTATTGTGTTCCCATATCGGAAATGTAGCACACTTTTCAAACATTTATCTTTATTTGTTTATCTTTTTATTCAGAAAATCAAATAAAACACATTTCTAATAAGTAAAAATGTAAATTTTTGTTAGCAAAGACTTATAAGAACAAAATAAATTTCGAATCGGATTTTTTTTCGTGCAAGTAATTTTACATTATATTGTTGGGAATATTCCCTCGCACGTCGTGTAGTTATTTCATTCTTTGTCAATAAATTCTCCTTTGAAACCGATTAATGTTTGGATAGCGATTTTTTCTTGCGTTTAATAATGATCTTAATTTATGCGTACGAGGATATTATAAATCTTTAATAAATAATTTGTTATTTAATCATAAATGATGTGTGAAATTGGAATGTACCCAAGTTAGCCAGGACTATTCTTCAATACGTGTAAACTGGATGGAACAGCAAGTACGTAATGCTCGAGTCAGTTCATTCGCCGATAGGCGACATATGTCAGATTCTGTGTGATGCGAGTGATTCAGACAAACTTGTAGGTTATACTGATGAAGTGTTTGCAGAGTTTCTGTCCATCTTTGGTTTGTTCAAGGAAGCTACAGACGCCCTGGAAACGGAAAAGTAGCCAACTCTTCAACTACTGTTGCTATGATTATAAAAATTAAAATCCCATTGCACACCACTTACAAGTAACATTGAGGTAAGTCATACATGTATATGTATTTGTTACGTAGCAGGAGGGACGATATATTTCCAACATAAGGCTCGATCTCACACACCATACTAGTGTTATTGGTTTCGTGCTTATTTAAGTTGTCGTTGGTATGCAAATATAAATAATGCCTGTTCGTACTATAGAAGCATATATTTAATACTCAGGAAATCAAAGCATTGAGAAACAGAACACCACTGAAGTTGGATTTGAAGTGGGAGGTACATTCATTGGATCTCATTGAAACATTCTTGTAGCCTTCTTTCCGACGATTATCGGCGATTCTGGAAGACGACACAACTCAAACCTTCAACACCGTACGCAGTTTATGTGCCAATACATCTCGACAGGGCGCCAACCTGAGGACCAGAGGTTCTCAACATGCTACCTTCACCAACTTAACGAAGAAGTATGTTTACCGAGTGGCAGATCGATGAGGTTTCTTGCGCGCTAGATGCTGAGGTGGATACATATATCGAGCAGAGCAATGTCGCAAATGACAACCTGTTGGCGTGGTGACATTGACGAGGGAGTGCACTTCCCCACCTCTCTCAGTTGGCACGCAGAGTTCTTCGCATGCCTTCCACCAGTGCATCAAGCGAACGTGTGCTCAGCAATGCTGGTCATATCGTTACCAACAGACGGCGCCGCATATTGCCTGAGCGTGTGGACGATTGGATTTCCATCCATGGCAATATACACATGTTGCGAGATATAGAGTTTCCTATGTAACCAGTACTAAGAAACTTGCATATGTAACCGGGCTGACTCTGTGATTTATATTGCTTTTGTTAGATAGTTTTATCTGCCTGGAAGGATAAATGTATATTTACGCAGGAAACGCTATTTCACTTATTACCTATGTGTCACGTTCACTGTTATCTCCTAAGAAAGTAGTATTTATATGACCTATAAAGTGGGAAATACAGAACCTGTAGGTCCTTTCTTCTCTCTGTACGTGCAGGAACGTTATTTCGCGAACGCCGCGTGGATGTGTGAGTGTGCGTGGTGACGTGGTGACGTCACGCCAGTAGGAGGAAGGATGGTCGTCTGGGCGCACGAGAGAGTTGCAACCGAGTCGCTCTCTGTCCAACCCACGAGAGTGCGCCGTGTACAGACATGAGCCTCGGTGTTCGGCCCGACGTTGCGCACTAGTTAGGCTCATGTGAATGTGCGAGTCCCGTTTACGACCCTTTTATGCATCCGATGTGTGTGCAGTCGGACTGCAGGAAAAAAGTCAACAAAAGTAAGCCGATTTAAAATCATATGTTTTGAGTATTGCCAACACGATTCACTGCACTGAATGTTGTCATTCGTATTGTAGACACTATTGGCAGCACTGTTCACTGCAGTCCGGTCGACTCACCAAGTCGTCCGTTTGCATAGAACGATCCATTGCACGCCATGTGCTTGGACAAGTCGTGCGTTTCCTAGGAGAAGGCGGCATGACTTACGAATCGGACTACTGAGAAAATCGGACGTTTTCAAACACAAATCGGTTGCATGAAAGGGCCCTTGGTAGCACAGAAACGAGCGAGTAAATTTGTGACCTTGAACATCTCTAGAATCTGAGAGACTGGAACGGGCAGTGGTGAATGGACATGCAAATCGTCAAGTGGTGGCGTGTATACACGTGACTTCTGAACAAGTTGACTACCCCCCAGGGCCTCGTTCAAGCGAGAGACGACTGTATTCCACGCCGGTCCGCGCCACTCTCATTCACAAACACGGGAACGACCGCGCCCATTTTCACTTTGATCAAGGAATCAAAGAAAAAAATCCACAGACCAGACTCTTCTCCTCCTTTTCAGTTTGCAGTGCACTGTTCCTCTATAGAGCCCATTAGCCTTCCTCCAGCCTCACCACAACATGCGAGGACACAGCACAACAAACAACTCACTTGACAGTCACGTCAGCTACAAAATATACCTCACTCGGTCAACGCCTCTCTCTCTCTCTCTCGTGCGCTTTCAAAAGGCTCGCTGCTTTCGCGAAAACTAACCACTTCAAATATTCTATTCTGCAGTTTTCATAACTACAAACGTTTTTATTCCTATAAATTAAATATTCCGTTCCAGAATTTTTATAATTGAAAGGAAGTTCACGGTAAAGAGATCTGCTTGTATGCGCATTGTGTATTCTTCCGCCGTATGTAAAGTTAACGTTGCCACGGGCCTGCTCACGTAATTCATGCGACGGTTTAATGAAACTGTAAATTTATTAGAAAAAATAAATGTTTTACAATTTGGCTCACTCATACAAAATATAGAAAGTAAAACAAATAATTCCAGTATTCTCATAAGTTTTTCTAACACTTACAATTCATCGTGAAGACACGCGACTACTGCCAGCTTGAGGGCGCGTTGTCAGTGCGCATGCGCGGGGCAGGCACGACCAGTCACTTTGTCCATAGGTTGAATTCAAACATGCTCACTTCATCGTGAACAACCTTTAAAATATTTTACGCCTATAAAGTAACTATACATTTTTATGCATGTAAATTTTTATACCTAAATGTGATTTATAATATTGAATTTTTAGCTACATGTATTCGCTGTACTTAATACTGACCACGAACAGCAAAAGAATAATCAAGGATCAAAAAGTTTTGTAACTTTTTTTTTTGAAACTCTGCCCACCGTTTGGTGTTACCACCGTAAGTTTTTTTCAGTGGTATTCTTTAATGAAAGTTTTTAACACACACATATTATAGATATTTTACCATAAAGGCTGGTGTAATACTGTAAATATATAAATTTTGAGCGTTGTTGCAACACAAACATGGGAATTTAACTGTGCACTTGACTCTTTCCTGAACAAATTGAGGGAAACTTTATCAATACGCGTATAGGCCAGGCCTTATATCCCATCCCGCTGTTGCAAGCTGCAGTCGCGTTATGACGTACGCCAACGACTATGGGTTTCTCTGGGTCGAGTACCCTTTTACTTCTAGTTTTTCCCTCTCTCCCACAGTAATTCCTTCCTTAAAGTGTTCTTTTTTCGCAGCAGCACGTTTCGCGTGTATCAAATCGACTTTCTTTACGACACATTCGAATCTTATCTTACTTTCAGCAGCATGTTTTTCTTCGTCTGTCAGTTTGCTTCTTATTGGAGTTACGTTGGCAACGTATTGCGCTGCTTCACGCGACTTCCTATGATCAAGTATCGAAAACAGACTTCGCGTAAATTTCTTTCTCGAAGAAGTGACCCGTGGAGAAATTTAATGTGACTATGGTTTTGAATTATCGCTATTTGCGACCACTTCTTCATCGAGCAATTGCTGTGATTACAAATACGTGTAAGCACGTTGCCTCAGATGAGTACTTGGTAAGAATATCTTCGTGTGACATATTCCTGTGTTGCTAAATTCTCTCAATAATTTCATTAGTTTTCTATCGTAATTCTCTCGTTCTCAAGTTCCGACGAAATTTAAAAGTGTTTACAGAGAATCTTACGTCAGCTGCTAATCCAGCTATTTCTTTTCCACGCTACCAAAATATACCAATTGATTTATAACAATATATTGTAAAGAAATGCAACTGCTGTTCTAGCCAGGTATATATAGCAAGCATGTATCTGTTCTCTGGCAAGAGTGAACTTCAGATAAATTGCAATAAAGATTATGACTTCAGCAGTTTCATGAAACTTTGAAACACCAACGTACCTACTATCATTGTCCACACAAAAGTTCCGTTGTAGGTGAACAAATAAATATACACTCTCTCTCGCTCTCTCTCTATATATATATATGTATGTATATATATATATATATATATAGATAGATCTGTGTCGATTTACTTCTACTCTCGGTGTATTTCACTAAATCACCAGTTGGGTTGTACCAGGTTACTGTATTGTAAATGATCTTAATGCGTCTGACTCAAATAAGATATTCGGATGTAGGATGAGCGGAGACAATTGTCTTTGTTTGCCATTTTCTTTGCAACCGCTCTTAGTCGACTGCTTTCTGTTAAACCATGAACGCCCGCTGACATATAGTTTCATCTGTTGTTTCGCTAACGGCCGCCAGGTGCTCTGTTGCCACGTTTCGTAGTTTGTGTTGCCAAATGTTCGCTTTTATCCCAGGCAGTTTTGGTTTTACTGCCTGTTTTCCGGTGTCCATTTGGAGAGTTCGACCAGACACGATTTTTTGATGTTTTTTCAAAAATAATATGTTAAATTTATTTATAATTTTATAATTCTTTATACTTATTATTTTTAAATGAACAAAAGTGTAACTATGTTACCTATTTCCTCTGACAAGTGAAATAATTTATGTCTGAATCTGACTTTTAGTGACAGTTCCTGGGCTATAACATTTTAAGAAATTCGGTGTTTGAAAGGTTCGCTATAAAAGTTGAAAGGTTTTTCATTCATATTCTACCCTTTCAGACTAACGTGTTTCAAGTATTGCAAATAAAACAGATTTCTAAGTGTTCTGTACTTATGCATACAGAGCAGTTGTTCCGTTAACACAACCTATGAATTGTAGGTTTGTATTCTTCTATAGAAATACGAACAATTCATAAGCTAAAACAGCAGCGTAGTTTTCAAATACATAATACACTATAAGCACTTTATAAGAACTGAGTATCACTCTCTGTAAAATAACGGTCAAAACTAATCTTCGTTAGTGTTGCGCTGACAAATGTGTAAGCTAAGTCGGAGCGGGCTGATATGCGTATGCTCTGATGCTCAGCTTTTCCTTATGAATTTGTGTCGTATGTTAAAAATATAATGCAATAATTAACAACTGTTGGTTCGCATAGAGCAGGGGTGGCGAACCTTTATGTATCAGCGTGCCATTTTTTCTAAAGAAATGTTCGATGAGGCCATAGACGTGCCGTCAGATAATTTTAACTTAGTGATTATTAGAAAAATAATAATACTAAACACTATCTACTCAAAACTCTTTATTTACTACCAAAAATACATTTTGCAATGTCAAATAATAAATGTTTCAGTTGTACGCATAATTCAAATTACATTAGTGTGACTTCTGTTGTTGCAGATTAGATGACAAATAATTTATATTAGGGTTGTAAGATGTTACTTTTAGCAGAATGCATGCTGAACTGGAGTCATCTGTCAAAC